>JABUQX010031882.1:0-20000 GCA_015478945.1 Trachelipus rathkii
CTCCCTGAAATGTTATAAGGAACCAAAAATCCATTTTCAACAAGGAATATCGCGATCCCGGAAAAAAAATTCCAGTTTTCGGGGAATTTTTCTCATCCTTGTTCTCACAAAGTTTTTACTACATATGCATTTCGCAGGCAACTCTAGTGTCGTCTGAATGTTCTTCAAGTCATGAAAGACGCCATCTTTTGATTGGTGTCACATTGTTTTAGCTTTAGTGGTGTCCCTGAAGCAAAGATTTGATATATTGGATTTAATAAACTGCGGTATTACATCACTTCGAAGAAATGGGTCTCATGTAGTCCACACAAAGGATCAAAATATTAAACCTCTTCTCCCAGGTGAAATGGCAATCAGTAATTTTATTAAGAAAAACGGACGAAAGGGATCGGACAATAGGGTCATATTTTTTTGCCGCATGGAACGGTGACATTTTTGAAGATCTTTCATTTTAGAGGGCTTAGCCATCTTTTGATTGTCTTAACCTTGTTTGAGCCATGATATTTTAGGCCATTGACTCCGTTGCACATGTATACCATGGGTTCATTTTTTGGCCTGCACGCCGCAATGTTTTCTGGCCCAGTCGTGTCCCACCCGTCCCATATTTCGTTCCTTAAATTGAACGTATGTTTTGAATGGACACTGAATGCCTAACTTGAAGCACTACGAACACACATCGACATCACACCACACATACACATCAGTCACACACACACAAGCACATCACAACTTACACTTATACACACATTCACTATGACAGCTTACACTCACTCCATAGATACTTGCGACTTACATTTACACTTATTTGCACAACGTTACAAACACACGAACGAAACGTTTGGTTCCTTTTCCATGGGTCACATTTTGGGCCCACTCTAATTTTATGTCATCCCTAATTTTTCGGCAACCCTAATTATTGCTTAGCCCATCCTTTTGTATTCTAGCGTAGTAGCACAGTTTGATGCCTGCAGTCATTATGATGTGCCCAACTTTGATACCTCAACTTTAATGGTTCCAAGTCACCGCAAGGAGTTATCTAGTGGATGTTTCTATTATGTTGTTTATGAGTATTAGATTGAGAGTGCCAGGTGAGTGGGTCAGGTGAGTGCCAAGTTGAGTGCCAATCGAGTTGCCAAGTGAGGATGCCAGGTGATGACCAATGTACGTGCCTAAGTGAAGTGCCAGCAGTGCTTCCAAAGTGAAGTGCCCACATGAGTGGCACACTTTGAGTGCCTACTTTTTTCCAAGCCTTTTTCTAGCCTCCCTGAGGCCTGAGAATAGCCCTAAGTATGTGGTGTCTACCCCTAGGTAATAATTTATGAGGAACCGAATGGTGTAGCTATTACAATCTGCTAGATATGCTTCCTACTTATCGAGTTAGTATTTTATTTAACACTTATGCATGGACAGAATATAGTTATCTAAAGAGTACACAGTTGTAGACAGTGACGCGCAAACGTTTTCAGAGGTCGCGTCGCAGGTCAGTCCCCGGTCGTCGAGAGCGCCGCGTCGCGCTTTAGGCGCTATTAACCGCCGCCGCGGGGCTCGCCCGGCAAGGGCGCAATATTTCCGCGTATACCGCCGCAGGCGTGCGCTCGCGCAGGCGCAATATCCCTGCGGGAATGAAAAATATATATACCTGACAGGCTGTCAAAATTCCCGGTGAACGAAAAATATGATGTCAAGTGTAGAACTATTGCAAAGAATTCGTTTTCATAATTATACTTGAGTCATCTCATTTTTCACTACAATTGTACGAACATTTTGTATTAAAAACATATACTTTATACACCTTAAAGCAGTAAAATGAGTTAAGTCCAAATGAGAGGTGTTATTACTAACACCTAGGGGATTGTAGCTTTTGTTTCTGGCATTACTGCTTTAATTACTCTTCTGCTTTACTGTTTAACTCTCGCTGTTACTGCTTTAACTTCTCTGCTGTTAAATCTGCTTTAACTCATATACATTACAGTAACCTTAAAGCGAGTAAGACAGTAAATCAATAGAGGTGTTACCTAAAACCTAGGGGGATTAGTATGCTTTTGTTTTAGTGCTTTACACTGCTTTAACTTTCTGCTTACTGCTTTAACTTTCTGCTTTTTTGCTTTAACTTTCTGCTTATTGCTGCTTTATACTTTCTTGCTTTACTGCTTTATACTTCTACTGTATTACTGTTTTAACTCATATATTTATTAACATTATGTTTCTTTTATTATTTATTATTTTGTTTTATTTACATTTTTTTATTATTTATTGATTTTCTATTTTTATTTTTTTGTTTTAGATTTAATATAATAAAAATATAAAAAACACACAGAGTTTCGTTTATATAAACATTTTATTTTAAGTTAAAATTGTTAGCGAATTTTTATAAACACAGTGTACTTACTGGCTTTTTAAAGAAAATAACATCTTTAATAATCTCATTATTCCATTATTTCACATTTAACGAGTTATGGATGGTGGAGAAAGATTTTACGTTCCGAAGTCCGGCATACATGTCTTGTAGCTTGGTCCGACAGGCTTGTGGTAAAACTTTTAGTATTTATTAAATATTGTTAAGAAGAGAATGGAGATTTTTGTAACAAGCACCTTTAAAAATAATAGTGGTGTTTTATATGTTGTTAGCAGGAATATATTTAGAAGAATTATAAAGAATGTTATTCAAATTTCACGAAGGCATATTACTGAATTAGGGTCGCTGGACAATATACAATGGATCAGACAAAATTTATTATATTAGAGTGGTATTTAAAGATTGCTACATAATTGAATTTGAGATAGCAGAAGCGTTTTACATGTTGTATTGCCTCACCATCCTAAGATATCTTGTGTGTTTTTCATAACACATGGAATATTTTTCCAATCAAAGCAAGCCATATGTCGTAAGTGTTTTCTTAAACACACAGTATGATTATCTGTTGTTTGCCAGAGAAGAGACCGATGGATGTCTAAATATGTATTGGCAACCATCAAATTGTTCCACCTTGCAAGAGGAATAAGAGTTTTAAAAGTATAGTCAAAGAGGTCTTCGTATCGCACATCGGTTATTTGTGTATGTGTGAACTTCATCAAAAAACGCACTAGAGTGCTGCTCCGTGACACATTTGCCTGCTACAATAGAATAGAACTGTATACATACCTGAATGAATGAGTGGCTCTAGTTGCAAAGATTTAGCCTCTTAATAAAAAAATTTAAGAAACGTTGAAACATCTGAGAAATCAGTTAAAATCTAATTAGTGAGGATGTAGAAATTTCATCTGTGTGTATGTGAAATTGTCTGTTTAAATGCTATAAATAGGTAAATGTTTCGGCCCCTTTAAATCAGGCCTCAGAGAGGTTAAAGCTTCGCTCGTTATAGAACATTCTAATTAAAAACTCTTCCTCAACATTAAAAATTGAAAAATTAAAAAGAGTTACTAACAGAGCGGATGAGGCGTATTTCTGCTATTACTCTTCTCCGTTTATATGTCGCCCTGAATAACTAAGGTGGGTTGTCCCATGAATGAATGAAGGTTGCTGTATCTTTCTATAATGATATGAGAAAAGTGAAGTATATATAAGTACAGCCCCCCAATCCTGTACAGAATCCAGTGTCCTCAAGATTCAATTCATTCTATAACTCAATATGGGCCAGTTATTTGCGCACACTGTGTCAAAATCCACAATCTACAGTTTCATCATTCACAGTCCCCTCATCACGCAAAATATTACAGCTTCCAATGCATTGACAGTTTACATGACCTCTTTCCATCATGCAGAACAGTTGCACCAGAATCTTATATTTGTGAACGAATCGATTATCTTTCCAGCAAGCCTATACGTCTAGCGTTATATGATGCCTAGAAGTTGAATCAGACTAATCAAATGGAGAATTAGAATTGTACAAGTATAGCTTATAATTCAGACGGTTAGACATCCAATGAGAAACGGCCTCTTGTATACCAGGATGCATGGCAAATAATGTGATAGATCGTTATAGACTTGCATCTACATCAATCCCTACGTATTCCGCTAACCGGATAATGTAGATATTCCTAATGAAGTAAAACTTGAAGTGAAAAATGAAGATAAATTTAAAAATTTCTACTAGAGGAGAGCTTACCTATATTAGTGCTAAATCAGGAATAGCTTTAATTAGTAATGATTTTTAAAAATAATGCATTTATACTTTGAATGTAAAGACGGACAGATCGTTAATTGATGGATGAAATGACGTTAAGAGGATCATAATATTTGGAGCTGATAGGCTGATGTTCTCAGCGATACTGGAAAGAAATGTGCTTGTTAATAAAGGATGGAGATGATATGCAAACAAGAACTTGAAGACTATTAATTTTCCGCATGATAGTTTAATTCTAATTACAACGCGATTAGCAACTTAGATAATATACGCCGGTTGACGCCATAGACCTGATTCAAGTTCATCAGGCACTTCCTTGACGCATTCAGATAAATTTAAACTTGTACCAGAGGAACGAATCAAGAAAAAACACCTTATGATATATGGACATTAGTTGGATTAAATCGTTCATTAGTGCATTATCATGATGATATGGTATATTCTATTTAGCTTAATTGTTTGTTATATAATAAATGTTATTTTAAATCTTTTTTCTTTTCTTTTCTCCTTTGTGGCCTAATATCACATTTTTTTGAAACAAATATATATATATATATATATATTATATATTATTAATATATATATATTAATATATAATAGTAATAATTAATATATATATATATATATATATATGATATATATATGATATATATATGATAATATAAATTTATTTTTTACACGTGTGTCAGTAGACAACATGGAGGCGAAGGAGGTAGTTGATAAGTATTACTAATCTGAGGGAGCCAAATAGTTTTGGGGTTTCACTAGGTTTACTTTAAGGTATGCGCTAATATTTGAGACAGAAAAGAGATAAAAGTGATATTTGGAGGTGAAGAGGCATTTACTTACATAAACGTGTATAGGAACAAAGCTTTTCTAACACGGAAAACCAATATTCTCGCAGCGTCGAGTGCAAATGGGCAGGTTAGATTTAAATTGGAAATGATTAAATACAGCTCTTAATAATGAAGGTTTTCAATATTACTTTTTACAATTGCGTAGTAAGCTCCTAGATACTTGTGTTGAAGGCCGATATAAAGATAAAAGATCAGCTACTGTCGCCGATGCTGTACTTGAAATTAAATTATAGAGGACGAACGGAGAACACCTAAATCATTCTGGACGGATTCAGGAATGAAATTCAAGGGGCGAGAGTTTCAGGAGATGCTCTGGGAGTATGGTATAAGCTATTACAATACATTTTTCCGTAAACAAAGCGGCAATAGTTGAAAAGAGTCCAACGTACTATGAAAGAAGCAATGTATAGGTATTTTTACTAAAAATTGTAATACTTTTAATATATTGATATACTGGACGACTCTGGCTTTATTCTTAATTAACAGTGTACCATAGAACTATATAAGGTCATATCCTTTAGAGATGTCTAACAACTTAGAGACGATGCGTATATGGGTGAAATCAAGGGAAATGCAAAATAAAGATTAATTCAGGAATAAAGGTAAACGATTATGTAAGAGTTTTTCGAACAGAATGTTTGGGGGGGGGGGGAGGGGAAGGAGGGGGGGGAGGTTGAATCCTGTTGGACTACGGAAGTTTTTAAGGTCCACAAGACCAATCAGTCGTGATAGTTTAAAGTTATATTTATCTGAAGATTTAAATGGTGAAAAAATAAAAGGCGGATTTTATAAACAGGAAATACAAAAAGTAAGGTTCAATCCTGTAACTCATGAATATAAAATTGAAAAGTATTAGCCTCCGAGAGGTATTAAAAGGAAAAAATAAGTGCAGTTACTTGGTGATAAATGGAGGGGTATCCTTGCGGAAGTTTAAAGTTATATGAAAAGCATAGTGAAGTTAGAATCATGTAATCAGTTGTCATTAATCATGGAGAGTGTAGATCACTTTTTATTAGGTACCTCTGCTTTTCAGCTCATTGGATTTACATCTGATAATAAACTCTCGATTCTTACATACGGTGCTAAGAATCTATAGTCAGCTTGAAAGGAGAGGCTACGGAAGTAAATGGATTTATGGTGTAAATGTATATTAATTTTACGATATGATGAAAATTTACCTCGACAATTTATCTGGAGTGACGTGTAGCAGAAGTGTGAGAGATTGTGTTGAAACTATATTAAATGGAAGATAATACATACATTCTTTAAAAGAACTTACAATAGCCAAAAAGATGAATACGACAACATTTGCTACAAAAAGAATACTTCTTTGAATGAATTACTTTTGGCGGAGGTCATATTTAAATCGGGTGGGCTGCTATTTTTAGTCATGTTAAACGTTCTCTTTGATATGAGTATTATGTGTAATAAGGACTTGGTATACAAAACTAAAATGCGTACCTATGAAGATAGAGTAATAATATCTTTAAGTTCAAAAGTAAATGTAAACCTACGAGACCGGGACATATGTTTTTTCTGAGACGTGCACCATGGCAGCGTAAACAGTCATTCGTAAAACGTGATGCTTGAGTTTGGATATTACTTATGATATCCCTACGTAATGTTGAGAGAGGGGTGTGTATAATAAGGATTCCTATCTGTGGAGAATAACCCGCATGAATCCATGACACAAAAAGATGAATGCTTGAGTTCTTCGTATGGTATTACTATCTGTATCCCCATCCGAGATGCTTCAATATGCCAGGGTATGGCTTATGTATATAGCAAATATATTGCAGTCATGCAAAGTATGTATGGTGATACTAAAGCTCCTGTTATTAACGAGTAGTATATTTTCCAAAGTGAGAGTAAAGTTATAACATTCCCTAATGTTAATTATCTACCTCTGAATAGATCAAATTTTTGCTTTGTACGACTGCATATAAAAGATGTAGAAGAAAATCCTTTTCCCTTTACATTACTGCGATTGTTTGCTAAGTTCATTATTAGAAACGAAGTCAGATGCATGTAATTACAGATAATGGGTAATATATATAAGTAGTGTTAGTGAATATATTTTTTTCATTCCTTAACATATTATTCTCACAGTGTAAAGATAGTATTAGAAAGAAGCTCCTGTAATAAAGTGGACGAAGAAAGGGTATTCAAGGGAACAAAAATGCAGAGGGGTATTGCCCTTGGTGGATTTTTTGCCAGAGCTATGGAGAAAGTGCAAGGCCTGCTGCTCAGAAGGTGTGGAAATATAGTAAAAAAGCTATAAGAACAGGTTTGCATACTATTCAATATATTGCGGGGAAATAATCCTCGTACAGCATTAAATAGACGTATGCCGATGTCTCAGATGAGATGTTGGATGATGTTAAGCGTAAAATAAGACGTAAAATGTCAAGGAACAAGGTCTGAGGATTCAAGAAGATTGTTCATAGAAAGAAAAGACTAAGCGCGAAGAATATCGTTTGTGTTGCTATTTAGAGGAAAAAATGTTAATTGATGTATTTGGGCTATTTAATTACTAACTGTAACTTTTTATACCGATGTGTGTATATAAGTAGAGGTTTTCATGATGAAATGTTCATAACGTCCAGATTCGCTACATGCATAGTATGCATTTACCGCTTCATCCTTCTAGTCTCTGATTGCCTGTAAGTAGTGAATGGATCTCTTCTTCAGATGAGATGAATCCAAGCAGATATAGCGTTAGCGAGTACAACTATCAGTTAATTAAGTCCTCTGCAGTTCAATTACGAATACGATGTTCCTCTATGAGTTCCAATATTCAGGCACTTCTGATCAGATACCTAGACCCTCTAATGTTGTTCGTTTAGTATTATAAAAACGAAAGTTGACACAATACTGATGTCACAGAATCTTCCCTACGGTGATGACCATATAGTAATGATACAGAATCAAATTTCCTGTATACATGTTTCTCCCAGGCACAAGTTGAAGTCTATCTTAACGGAACCTTACTAGGTGCGTCAGCGTGGTCAGGCCGGAGAACTAATTATAGAACATTTGAAAAGATTATTCAGTACGATGCTAAACAATCTCATCTCAAATTCATGTGTTTTTTACAGTTTCAAAGATGAGCTGCACCATATAGATAAAGCAGCTAAATCATAAATAATACTTTATGAATTTTGCGGTCGATTAAATGGCGATATCTTCTTCAAGAAAAGACTCATTCTATCTATTCTACCATCTTAAGTACTAGAATCATTTTATCAGTCAAATCTAAATTGTTCTTAAATATAAAAAGTAAACCTGTTGTTACAGCTGTATGTCCATGAACCTTGTTTCAAACGTGTTGGAGGCCTATCTCTATGTTATAAAAGTGAAATTATCACCACAGCGTAATATTTGGAAATTGAAAATTCACTTTTGAATACTTACAGCAAAGTACCCTATTAAGAGAGTTGAAACAAGATATTTCAATCTTCGACTTCAAGGATTATTCGAGTATCAATAACCTAACAGTTGTGAACGAAATTTCCGTACAGAAAGTAATAATAGGGATTGTGGAAAAAATGAAGCCTACTCAGGGAATTAATAGAAAAGTCATCCCTATAAATTTCTACACCTTTCGGACTTTAGGGTAATCAGTTTACATGTGACTGGACTGTCTCAGGACGTGATTAGAAAATGTTTATAGCAACGGTAGATCCTATCTCTCTGTACTCGACCTTTTAACGACTTAATAGCAATACTGTATCATGTAATGATAGCGGGACATGGTTTACATCTTGAAGAATAGTCGCATAGAATGTTATACGGCCTATGATCTTACTTGCATTGACCTTTCAGCTTGTATACGTCCTATCATTAACATTTTGAAAAGGGCACCCTAGGGACTAAATCTCTCTTTTTGGGATCGATTCTAACAATCACGCATGCACTGTAAGTGGTCGTCATCTTGGGAGGCATATCGCTGCAACTCATTGAAATTGAACAGAGTACGCAAGAGTACTTGTTGAAATTATTAAAGATGAATGAAGCGAAATAAAATCGGGTGTGTTTAAAAAATGAAGCCTCGGCTTTGTTTAGGCGTGGTTTGCTATTAAGCGAAATAAACCTCTGTAAAGTTGAGAAGGATACCTGCCTCATATTCAATCACTTGCCTCGTCACATTCGACCTTCATACAGGACTTGGATTTCGTTTATAGATGCAAAAACGATAACTGTTCACATAATTGATTTCTTTGGAACTTAAAATGTTATTATTGAATAATCAATGTATATACCTATTTATAAAATTATAAATAATTGTAAATATCGGAAAAACTATGTCTTACTCTGTTCAACCCTTATATTCCAATTTATGTGTAGATCTAATTTGTATTTAATTTTCATTATATGTTTTTTAATAATGTATGTTTTAATAAACTTGTAAAATATATTTGATGCTAAAAAATTTGTATGTCAATGATTTTTATAGTTTCTTCTAATTATGTAGTAAATGCTTTAAAATGAAAAAAACGCGATTTTACTTTCCTTAAAACTCGTATATATAAAAAGGTTTTTAATAAATTTTCGTACAAAATGTATGAAAATATAAATGTTTAATTAGACATGAAAAACTCGTGTGTCGTTTTTTCTTACAGTTACAAATTAAAACAATTAAAATAAAAATAGAATACTAAATAATAAAGTTATAGAACTAAAAATATAAAATATGAAATAGAAAAATAATGTTAATAAATATATGGATTAAAACAGTAAAGCATGAATTTAAAGCGTAAAGTGCAGAAAGTTTAAAGCAGTAAAGCAGAATAGTTAAAGCAGTAAAGCAGAAAGGTTAAAGTCAAGGTAACCAGAATGTTATAAGCTAGTAAAGTCAGTGAATAACAAAAGCACTAATCCCTAGGTGTGTAGTAACACCTCTTATGATTTAGCTTGATTTAGCTGCTTTTAAGTGTATGTAATGTATATGAGTTAAAGAGTAAGCAGAGAGTTAATAGCAGTAAAGCAGATGGAGTTAAGCAGTAATAGCAGAGTATAAGCTTAGTAAAGTCAGGTAAATACAAAAGCATACTAAATCCCTAGGTGTTAGGGTAATAAGCACTTCATTGAATTTATCTGATTTACTGCTTTATAAGGTTGTAAAGTATAGTGTTTTTAAATAAAATTTTATCAATTGTAGTGAAAAAATGAATTGATTCAGTAGTAATTATTTTTGAAACGTAAATATCTTGTGAGATAGTTTACATGTGAATCTTCATATTTTTCGTGTCACGGGTGATTTTGCCCTGGCGCACGCGGCGGCGGTTACGCGGGGATATTGGGCGCCTGCTGGGCTGCGGCACGCGGCGCGGTGTACGCGGAATATATTGCACTGGGGGCCGCGGGCGCGGGTATATTGCGCGTCTAAAAGGCGCAGCGGTGCGGTGTCGCGAACGGGGCTGACCTGCGGACGGCGGACTCTGAAAGTCGTTTGCGGTCACTCGTCGCAACTGTGTAACTCTTATATATATTTCTGTCATGCTATAATTTATAAAAAACTATACTGCGTAGTTAGGAAGCATTCACAGATTGTATGTACACCATGTCGGTCCTTGCATACCTTTATAACCTATGGGGTAGACACGCCTATTAGGGCTATCTAGGCTCAGGGGAGGCTAGAAATGGCTTGAAAAAAGTGGCAACTCAGTTGTGCACTATGTGGCAGTTCACTGTGGCAACTAGGTGGCACTCACTTGGTCACTTCATCTGCACTTCACTTGGCACTGCATTTGGCACTCATTGGCACTTCCTTGCACTGCAGATGCACCACCTGGCACTCATCTGAATAGCTCAGTTAGAATCACTAATAGAACATCACTAGAGTACTCCTTGCGGTGATTGGGAACCATTCAAAGGTTGAGGTATCAATATGTTGGGGCAGTCAATGAATGCTGAGCATCAAAATCTGTACCGTAGAATACATAATAGGGGGGGCGAAAAATTAGGGGTGCGAAAATTCTGGGATGGCTCTAAATATAGGTGTGCCAAGATGGACCGATGGAGACGACCAAAGGTTGTCGTGTGTTTGGACTGTGAAAATGTGAAATGTAAAGTGCAAGTATCTATGGGTGAGAGTGTAGAGTGTCATAGTGAATGTGTGTATAAGTGTAAGTGTGTTGTGTGTGTGTGTGTGTGTGTGTGTGGTTGTGTGTGTGTGTGTGTGCTGTGTGTGTGTGTGTGAGGTTTCAAATTTTAGATAGTTCCCATACATATCGTTCAAGGTTAGAACGAAAGTATTTGCGGGTGGACACGAGTGGCAGTAAAATTGGCGGGGCCAAAATGACCATGGTAATATGCAAGGTCATAAGGCCGTAAACTCATGGTCAATACGAAGGTTACGACAATCAAAAAAGGGCTATGAGCCCCTTAAATTGAAGATCAAAAATTACGTGTGGCAAAAATTGGTACCAGGTTTCGAAAATTAGGGGGGGCGTAAAAAGGGGGGCAATACGTACTAAAACGGTTGCTTACTGCATACGGTTTGGCGCAACCTTCTCGAAGGTGTTGCCAAAAATGCTAGGGTTTTCGAAAATTGGGGTTGCCATAAGAAATTAAGGGGTGCCAAATGAAATACCGTGGGACCAAAAATGACCCATGGAACTGATCAAAGGGTTGGGTCGAAAAAGTTAGGGTTGTCAAAAAATTCAGGGTTCTCAAAAAAGTTAAAATTTCAAGAAAATTAGGGTGTCTCTAAAATTATGGTTCTCTCAAAAAATAGTGGTTCTCATATAAATACCGTGGGCCCAAAAATGACCCATGGAAGATCAAAGGGTTGGTCGAAAAAAGGTAAAGCCCCAAAAAGGTCAGAGCCGAAAAAAGGTCAAGGCAGGTAAAAATTTGGGCCTGAAAAAAGGTCATCAACCTCAAAAGAGGTAAGGTCATAAAAAGTTCAAAGAGTAATATAAAGGTCAGGTGGTTTCGTGGGTGGGTTTTTTGGTTTTGGGGTGGGTTTCGGTTCACAATTGGCTCTTCCTAACTTACTTAATATAATATATCATATATATATATATAAATATATATATATAATATATGATATATATATAGTATATATATTATATATATTATATAATATTATAATATATATATATATATATAATATATGATTATATTATTATATAATATTTGTATATATTATTATATATATATAATATATATTATATATATAGTTTTTTTTATATTTATATAATATGTATATATATATAATATATAATATATATAATATATATATATATATATATAGACTATATATATTTATAATATATATATTATTATATATTTATATATATATATCGATATATATATATATATATATAATTTAGATATATAAATATATGAAGGTTTGAAATTAATACTTTCTAACAGTCCATGAAAAGCTAGTTTCGTGCCCTTCCTGCTTTAAATCAATTCAACACACATCATAAGCAGCAACTCAACAAATATGATTACTTCACAAACTCTTCCTAGCCTGTATTCGCTGTGTGCATAGTCCCATTCATTCTTCCTATTATTTTTCGCATGCATTTCCATGTTTTTAAGATATTTAATCTTTCGAGACAATTATTGAAATTTATTGCTCTAATTTCCAGTTTGGGGAACAGGGGGAGATCGATTTAGTATTGCTTATTTTGCAATTTTCCAAGTTGCATTTTGATAAGTGCTACTCATGGAGGTAATAGCGAAAGTTATTGTCAGTGCAGAGTGTGATAGAACAATTGAATAGTATAGGAGTGATTGAAAGACATGTGATAGTGCGTAAGTTAATGGATGTAAATCAATATGGAACTAGTGAAGGATAGGTTTTCTCTAATTTCTTTGACTAGGTCAGCACTTTTGTTAGTGCATCTATAAAAATGATTCCGATGGAAACCAAAATAGATTTCTTGATTTTAAGGATTGCTGATTGTACTTTTCTGGCGTGTTAGGTTAAAAATATTGAGGGACGTAGGAATGAAGGCTCGGCGGAAAGTAAATTGGTTGGGATAATAATTGGTAGATAATTTTAATAATTAAAAATGAAAAGATTTTTCACTATGTTACTCTATTAAAAATTTTAAATAATTTTGATATGTGTGGAATGATTTAAATTTGTGAATAACATTTTTTTTGCGCTCTTGTGTGATTATATATACAATAATTTAAAAGCTCCCGAGTTTATATTGAAGCCAGGAATAGAGCAAATAAAATGGTGTTTTATAAATCGTAATGTTATTATATAAAAATAGGGAAGATATAGATAAACTCTATAACGGTTATAATAAATAATTAATTGAATAGGGAACAAAGGTTTAGTCTCTTTATCTAAGAAGTGACACTGATATATACTAAAGACAGTGCAGCTCAGAGTAACAATGATGAGTCCTACTCATTGCATACTGTGCATAGGTTTTTAGCATCGTAACTTGAATGAAAAACATTGAGTTACAATGAAGGTAATACAGCGCAAAGCATCAAAGATGATATTTTTTTTTTAATTTAAAAAACACTATTTACAATTGGGGACATTTTATGTAAAACGATTTCTTAGAGCGAATATGATTCAGGTTTACAAATTTAAAAGTTAGTTGAGAAATTAGAGATTAAGAAATTGTTTTCATTAGCCACAGTAAACAAACTAGAAGTCACAGAAGAAAATAAAGAAGAAAAACATGCAGCGTAGATTGTTGAGTAATGCAATTTTCAGAACAAATATATATATATTATATATATATTATATATATATATATAGTATTATATAATATATAATATATATATTATATATATATATAGAACTAATATATAAAATAAATATAAATAATATAATAGTATTATATATATAAATATGATATAATATATATTATATATATATATATATATATATATATATATATATATATGTATATATATTATATATATTGATATATAATAATTTATAAAATTAATATAAATAATATATATAATATATATATATATTTTATATATATATTATATATATATATATATGATATATAATATATATATATATTAATATAATATAGTATATATATATATATTATATATTATATTATTATTATATATATATTATAATATAAATATATATAATATATATATATATGATATATATATTATATATATTATATATAGGCGATTATTGGTCTTAACATTTCCTAACTCTGCTTCGTTGAATCCAGCTCTCTTAACTCTACCGCTAATCTTTTGCTTCTTGTCTGAGACCTCAATTGGCTACAGATTTCATCTCTCACTCGTAGATGTATCCCAACTTATAGATAACTTGATTTCATAATTTCCTGTCTAAAGGGTGGATGTAGTGTGCTATTAAATATTAAACTCCTGTAACACGTCTCGTGAATTTCGAATCCTAATTTAGATGTTCTGTGGCTTAAATCTGTTCTTCCTCTATCAACAATATATTTGTTGCTTCTGCTACTGTCTCTATCGACGATTTCTAGTGCTCTTTTTTTAAAATATCTTACTGACTTTTCACAAGACTGTTTAATATCTCTCATCCCAAATACTGAGGTTGCGTATTAGGGGATTTCAATGTAACACACAAAACTGAATTGTTGGGGTCCTCTCATACTGATTAAGGTGGGGAGGAGGCCGATCATTCATCATTCTTCAACAACCGCTGGAGCAACTACATTAAAGAACCAACACAGCATTCGGATGCGTCCAACCAATCTTGAACACAACTGTGACCTATGTTTCCCATAGTCCTTCTCTTTATTAGAATTACAACCACCTTCGCTCTGAATTGGTAAATCTGACCACAACTTATATTCTTAATTTTAATACTTTCTCTCGAACAGCTCCATCCTGCCCTGTGCGTTTCTTTCTGGCACTTTTGATCGGGCCCGATTGGGGGGCTTGGCGCTGCTTCTCTACGCAGACTAATATTTGGAATGGACTGCTTTTCTCTGTGACGCTTCCGGCTTCTGCCCGACAGTGTGGGAGTGTATGATCGTTGATGGGTGCGCAGTTCATTCCTTCTTCGAACTAAATTTTCTCTGTCCCTCAAAATCCATGGTTCGATCGTAGTTGCTCTCTGGCCATTCAGACTAGAGACAATGCCTATCGGGTGTGGAAAAAATTCTCGTTCCTTTAATCATCTCGCTAATTTTTCATTCAGGAGAAATCTGTGGCAAGGGATACTCTTCGAACGAGCAAATGTGGACTTTCATCAAACGAAATGTGTGCGCTAACTTCCTTGGTTTTCCTACTGAAAATCTTTCTGGCGTCTTGCCAAAAACATCTCCAACAACTTCTGTAAACTATCCTTTCCTCCTCTTATTGATCTGATCATTGTGTTGCTTAACTCTCTCAACTGAAAAGGCTATCTCTTCGGCCTCCTATTTTCTCTAACTCCCCTGACGATTCTGGCATTCCTCTTCCTCCTCCTTCTCTTCTCAGGTGGCCTAGCCTTTGCTGAGATTACATTTGGATCGGTCAGTGGCTCCTGAATCTAGAACATTAGGAAGGTGGGTGCCCGGGATGGCATCCTTCCGAGTTCTGAGGGAGTGTGCTTCCGTGCTTGCCCCGTCTCTCGTTCAACTATATTCTCTCATGCCTCAATACTAGCACGTTTCCCTCAGTGTTGGAAGTGTGCATATGGTTCAATCTATTCCGAAAAAAGGAAGCCCTCTGCTCCTTCTAACTATCGCATATAGCTCTCACTTGTATTTCCTATTGAAGATCTTTGAAACCCTTCTCACAACTCTCTCATTTTCTTAGACCGCTGGAATCTCAATTCCCTTCTTTCCGGATCACCAGTATCGGATTTCGGTGCTGCGAGTTACTGTGATAACTTTCTATCTAAACAGATTATGGCTTTTCCACCTATAGGAATTACGGAGCTTGCGTGTGGCGCTTGACATATCGAAAGCATTTGACCGGTTATGGCACGCGCCACTGCTCTCAAAGTCCCTCTCCTTTAGTTTCCTCTTCTCTTTGCTTACTTATGGTCTAGCTTCTTCAATCGCTCGAATATCGGCTTGTGTTGATGGGGCCACTCTTCTTTCCTTTCTGTCCTCAGGGTTCTGTCTTATCTCCTGACTTTATTCTTCTTTTTCTAATGATTCTTCTCATCTGACATCTACTCTAGTCCACCTCATATGCCGATGACTCGACCCTGTCCAAAAGTCAACTCATTTCATTCTGCTCCTTCTTTTTACTTCTAGAATTGCCTTCGTCTTAAACTTTCCGATTCCATTCTCGCTGATCTGGATAGAATTCTTCAAAAACGTCGTCTCAACTTGTGAAATTTAATTCTTTAAAAAAGCAACTTCTACAAATCTCTCTAAGACACCTTCAACTTTCCTATCTCTTTCGACGGTTCTCGTCGTCTCTCCTGTACACACATACCCACCCAAGATGCCATACTCTATCCTCTCTATTTTTACGAGCCTATAAAATTTGCTCCCCACAATATTTTAACAATGATTTACACACATTTAAACCATGTTTCACAAAGTTGAAATATCGCAATTGGAAAAAATACACATAGCAAACAAAAAAGCAATGATTAAAGTTTTTTACGAATAATATAACGAATACAAAAAACAGAAACGAAGATTTGACCTCATACCCACACATTCAATACAAGAAAATATTGAAGAAATAAACTATTCCAAGAAATCACTGTTAGTTAATGCAATAATCAAAAATCTAAAAAGAATTTAAAACCCCAAACCATAAAACAACATCCCATATAATATGATATACCTTGCAACAGTTGTTGGATTCAATATATATACGGAACATCAAGTACCAAACCACAAGAAAAAAGTCAAACATAAAACACGATCTCCTAAAGATGAACAAAATTTCCCTCTTTAAACAGCAAAACAGGGCAATAAATAATAACATTTGATCAACGTTACATTTGAAAAAAATAACCAATATTAACAACACCTGAACAGCAGAAAAATAATGGACTCTCTTGATCAAAAATAGATAAAATCATAATAATCCAATTGCGGGAGAGCATCAAATTAGACCAATACAAGAATGAGGATCATGAAACAATCATCCTACTATAAAAAAGCGCTAAACCAACTGAAATGACAACTCAAATAATTACATCTTAAACAACAAAATTTCCAGTCTTGAAAAGGAGATCATGGTGGAAGGAAGACTCGAAAGCCGACTCCTCCAATTTTTAATATTAAATAAGAAACTTTAACATTTTAATGTTTAGTGAAAATTATAAGTGCAATAAATTGTTTGTAGAAAAACCAAGTGTTGATGTATTAAATAAAAATAAACTATGGTTGATTGTTTATTATATCTGGTTATTCAAGTATGAATAATTATATATTATATATATAATATATAATAAATATATAAATATATATATAATATTATATAAATATATATAATATATCATAATATATAATATATATATAAAATATATATATATATATTGGATTGTTTTTGCATGCTCCAGCGTTAGTTTAATTATTTGTTGTTTATAATTTAGCTTGGCTTATGTACGTTTGAATGTGTATATTGTGGATATAGTGTCTCAATATTTGAATGATAAATGTAAACTAAAAAACGATTCTCAAAGAATGTAACTTTTCTTCTTCTTAACTGCGGACATCTCGATAGTCAATGTGACTTTCGATATTTACTTTTATGCACTTAATGTTCTTTTGCTCGTACTGATTTTAATATGTATAGTACTATTATTATAATATATAATAATTACAATATTACTAAAATAATAATATATAATATAATAATAATAATAATATAATAATAATATATATAATAATAATAATATATAAATAATATATAATAATAATTAATAAATAATAATTTATAATAATATATAAGTTATAATAATAATAATAATAATAATATAATAATAATAATAATAATAATTATTATTATATTATATATTATTATTATATTATTATTATTATTATTATTATATTATATTTATTATTATTCATTATTTATTAATTTATATTATTATTAATTATTTATTATTATTATATTATTATTATATTATTATTATTATTATTATTATTATTATTATTATTATTATTATTATTATTATTATTATTATTATTATTATTATTATTATTATTTTATTACACAGGCCTGCAAAATTTAACTTTGGAAAATTGTCTTCTCTGTTAGGTGTTCATTATATTGAATTTTTTTGCCCTGATTTCAAATACGATCTCAATTTTTCCCATCACGTAAAGTTATTATACAAGATTTAATAAGTAAAATTTATTTCTAATGGTTAAATAGGAAAATAGAGTACAAAATGTGTAGCTAAAATAAAGCAAAACCATACAAATATCATTAAAAATCTGTCTAAGTCTTTAAAGTGTCGTTTCCTAATTTCGACGATGGATATTTTAGTACTTTCCGCTTGTGCTCGTTGTGTGGATTGTCCTTCTATAGCATCCAGTAGTAATCGGCTATCATGCTGATATTCCATCTTCCCTGATATCGTCTTTCTATTTCCTTTATATCTTGGTGAAATCGTACACTCTGTTCTTTACTCACAGCTCCTAGATTGTCTGGGAAGTAATCCTGATGCGAGTCTATAAAATGAACTTTAATTGCTTATATTGCAACCCAAGTCTTTAAACGTTCTTAACATATTTTCAACAATATATTTTGTAATTTGGATCTTTCTTGTTTCCAAGGAAGTTTTTCACAACATCTTTGAATGCTCTCCAAGCTTCGTTTTTCTGTTTCTCCCATCTTTGTTTCAAATACGTCATCTTTCAAACGTTTTCTAATGTCTGGACCGACAAATTATTATTATTATTGATAAGGTTACTTGCCTTCTGACAAATTAAAAAACTTTATGCAAAAATATTTAAAACACTCTTCGTCTTTTGGTAATGCCTTCACATACTGTTTCATCAATCCTAATTTTATGTGAAGTGGGGGAAGTAAAACGTTTTTTTGATCTACTAAACTTTCTCTTTGTAAATTTTTTATCCCAGGATGTATGGTTTTTCTGAGTGGCCATTCAATTTAATATAATGCTGATTCCTATCACGGCTATCCAACCAAATAGGAAACACGGATGCTTTGTGTATCCACTTTGTTGTCCTATTAATTTGGGGCACATTTAAATCATCACAAATGGTCTAACCATGGTCTCTATATTTAAGTGTTGTTAGGATCATCTCCAAATTTTCATAACACTTTCAAATGAACAGAATGCCCCACAGGTAAGGAACCATACCTACTTCCGTTATGGAAAAGTACAGCTTTGAGACTTTTTTTCGATGAGTCGATAAAGAGTCGCTAGTCGTTTGTATTGTAGTCAATATTGAAACATTTCATGAGTCCAGGAGCATCAGAGTAGTACACTAGATCGTCCCTTTGTGAGAAAAACAAATTCTTCCTCTCTCTCTCTCTCTCTCTCTCTCTCTCTCTCTCTCTCTCTCTCTCTCTCTCTCTCTCTCTCTCTCTCTCTCTCTCTCTCTCTCTCTCTCTCTCTCTCTCTCTCTCTCTCTCTCTCTCTCTCTCTCTCTCTCTCTCTCTCTCTTTCTAAACAACGAACATTACATCCCTTCGGGTAACAGATGTTTCCTTCAACCGTGAGCCTAAATGTTTTGCTGAATCTTTAGAGAGGCCCAAGTCTCTTACCAAATCATTCAATTTGGACTGTGTAAAAAGCTGCTGTTCTTCACAACCGGGATTATAAACATCATCTTGGTCACTATTATTATCACAAGATTTACTCTCTATTTCCTGATCATCACAAACATCAACTAAGTTTGCGGGAGCAGAAGGAACATGTATTCCTACTTCAGGGAGCACAGGACGTATTGCGGATCTTACAGGTGGATCCATAATGTCCTTTTTTGTTTTTTAAGTTAAAGACGCGCACATTACAGGAACAAAAGTAACAATCATCGCTGTGATTTTGAGGCTCCCTCCAAATCATGGGCACTCCAAAACGAAAAGATTGTTTCTTACCTTGTGACCACTGACGCAGTTCTTCAACACACACGGAACATAC
>JABUQX010031883.1:5000-10000 GCA_015478945.1 Trachelipus rathkii
TACTTTAACTGAATTTTTAAATCAGGGAATTTACTTTGCCTGGCTCGCTCCATATTGTGTTTACAGTAATGTAGATACATTTCCAGCTAAATATGTGAATATATGAACTAAATGTCAAGTCACTCACGCTAAAGTAAGTAATTTTCTATATATATATATATATATAATATATATATATTATATATAATATATAATATATATATATTATATATTATATATATATTATATATATATTATTATATAATATATATATATATATATTAATATATACTTATATATATATATATATTTATTATTTCTTTTTTATTATTTATATATAGATATACATATATATTATATATTATATATATATATATATAATATATATATATATATATATATATCATATATATATATTATATATATATATATATTTATTTATTTAGTTATTATATATATTAATGATATATATATAATATATATATATTATATTATATTAATATATATATATATTATATATATATATATATATATATATATATATATATATATATATATATATATATATATATATATTTATTAAATCTTTACTTTTATCTTTCATATATCATACATATGTGTCACAAAAACTCCAAAAATTCATAAATAAATTACTATTTTGATCGCCTCTGACCAAATTTTTAATTCAATATTTCTTTCATTTTTCGTTCCTTCAATTTTTAAAAAAAAAAACTTATTTTTTGAAGGTATGGGAGGTGACGTGGGATAGAGAGGAGATTATCAGAGACCGAGCCGAATACAAGGGAGCAGGGATGGACAGGGAGAAATGAATGGAACACTCCAGATACTAGACAAAAAATTTATACCTTTGGGAGAGGGGGAAGATGAACTTCTCTTTAGATAGATATAGTAAAAAAAAATACTTTTTTTCATATAAAATGAGTCTCCCTCCATTTTGCTACACTTCAATCTAATTTGGAGACGCGTTTCGTTTGTTAACACTTTTAACCTATGAAAAAAATTGGAAAAATTACTTTCGGATTCTAACAATGATCCTACCAAGTATGTTCTTTAGCTGCCCTTATTTTTTTCATTTGAATTTAATTATTATCATTAATTAAGTTGTATTAGTTTAAACTCGCATACTACTGCAACACTAAAAAGAAAAAGAAAAAGAAAAATAATAATAATAATAATAATAATAATAATAATAATAATAATAATAATAATAATAATAATAATAATAATAATAATAATAATAATAATAATAATAATAAATAATGAAGAAGAAGAGAGAAGAAAGAGAAGAAGAAGAAGAAGAAGAAGAAGAAGAAGAAGAAGAAGAAGAAGAAGAAGAAGAAGAAGAAAAAGAAGAAGAAGAAGAAGAAGAAAAAGAAAAAGAAAAAGAAAAAGAAAAAGAAAAAGAAAAAGAACAAGAATAAAGAAGAAAATGAAAAAGAAAAGAAGAGAAGAAGGAGAAAAATAATATAAAAATAAAAATTAATAATAATAATATTCATAATAATATAATAATAATAATAATAATAATAATAATAATAATAATAATAATAATAATATAATAATAATAATAATAATAATAATAATAATAATAAATATAGAATTGAGCATATCTTTTTACTTATAAAAACTAAATTGTTATAAAATTATTCAAATATGTATAATCATCAAAAAATATTCATCGTTTGAATAAAAAAAAAAAGAATTACTATAATTACATCGCAATAAGATTATAATTATAATAATTTGAATCCCAGTTATTAAGTTATTTTGCCCAAAAACTTCCCTGTCTCCTAATATCGATTTCTAAACTAATAATGCCTAGCGCTGATTTCTTTGGAAGTTTTCATTGTAATTTTCGCGTTGAAGACATGTAATTCTGGCCGGACCTTTCTTTTGAGTTGAAAATTAAATGCATGTAACTTTATAGCAATTTTAATGTCTTACCTGTCACCAAGACCTTAATTAAGGTACTTTCAATAATTATATGTTAAATTTATTACAGAAGAATACATACATACATACATACATACATACATACATACATACATACATAACATACATACTATATATATTTAGAATATATATATATATATATAATATATATATTATATATATATATATATAATATATATATAATTATTATATATATTAATATATATATCGGGTTATTTGGCCAAGGATTGCATCCTTTATTGGGAATACTATGTATTTAAACTTAGCAGAAATGCATTTGAAGTGCGAGAGATAAGACACATGAGTACCGTTATACAGATATTAGGAAAGTAATTTGTTGTAAGATAAATCCAGAAATGACCTCAGCAATAAGCGAAACCAACAACAATATGTAACGGTTTAATCTTTGTCGCGGTTCTTTCAGTTATGGACGACCTTAATGATGAATAAATACAATTTAACTTCCTTTTAACGCCCAAAATACAGTAGCTGGTGACAGATCAAACTGCTATGATAACTTTTCTAAAGTTGTTCGGAGTGAACGTATTAACGCTGCCCACCATCATCAATTCAACGTCTGCGATTAAGCACGATAGGTGGACAACTTAGGCTCTTTGGATTCTGCACAGATTCTGTATCAAGAATTTTTTTTTATTCACGTTAATGAATGTCGACTAGTTTGGAATGTAACTTAATTCAAACCTCTAAATCCACAGCATTTAAATTATTTGCACTAATATTACTAATGCATCTCAATAATAAATGCATGTTCTTTCTTAGGAACAAGACATTGCTTAGCATAACACAATGTAATTAACGCTGCTACATGACGGGTGACGAAAGTACGGTGCTGCCGACCTGACGAATATTATGGAACAAAAATTGCTTGGCACGTAATTTGCTACTATCTTATCTTGCACGTAAATTTCTACTATCTTATCTTTCGGATTGCGTGCTTTTCATGAACACGGATACATATATATATTATATATATATATACTATATATATATATATATATATATATATATATATATATATATTATATTTATATATAATATATATATATATATATATACATTATATTAAGGGAGAAGAGAGAGAGAATAGAGAAGAATGACACAAACGTTTCGAACGTAACTTTATGCCTCGTAATAGAATTTTAATGAAATTTTACTTTTTAAATAAAATGAAGTAAAGATGTTGAAACGTTAGAATAAGGAGAAAAAATAAAGTTTATTAATTTTTAATTTTTATTACTAATTACTATTGCTTGTTAATGAAATATTGATGTATATAATATATATATTAATATATATATATATTATATATATATATATAATATATATATATTATATATATATATATATATAATATATATATATATATATAGTATAATAATATATATATATTATATATATATAATTATATATATATATATACTATATTATATATTATTATATATTATATATATATAATATATATATATATATATATTATATATTATATATATATATATATATATTTAAATATATATATATATATATATATATATATATAATATATATAATATATTATATATATTATATATATATATATATAGTATATTATATATATATTATATTAATATATATATATATCGATGTGCATCAAATGAAACGATTTGACCGACTGTCAACACAGTGAACAAGAAAGGTGGTATTCTTTAGTGAAATATCCCTCTATGATCAATTCGTTCGGATCGTTAAGATTTTCCATGCTGTAGTATAAAATTTCCAATGGGGTTTAAAAGGAAACAAAGTGAATGTAAAAACGAGGCCAAGAAAAATGCAAAACAATTGAAATGATGTTGATGTAAAAGCATGTTAATCGGAAATCTTTTGTTCATTCTCGCCATTGGAGAGAGGTTGGTTTCCAGAGAAATCGAAGAGGTCAAGGCAGATAGTTAATGCAAAAATTTTAAATGTAAACCTTTTGAAAAGTCAAGTAAGAAGTCGTCGGAAAAGTAGCAGATCTGTGACGTAAAACCGCCTAGATTCTCACTACTACAATGCAATCATTCACTCAACTTTTTTTTCTAGCAATAATTAAAATAAATTATAATAACAAAACAGTAAATCATTTTTTAATAATTTATTTTTTTTTCTTAAATCTGAAATGAAATTTTGAACTTAGCACAAAAGTAACTTGATGTGCCAACATATATAGAATAATTGGGTTCCTCTTCGTATTATAATTTCAAAATAAAATCTTGTATTTCAACTGGTAAATAGATGACTCTTAAATCACAGCACCAGTACGTTCTAATAAATGTGTTTATACATAGAGTGTAATATGACACATTTTAGATTTATAACTGAGGTTTTGATGCAGTTACATTTCAAAGTTTTATATAAAATACCATAATTCAACTACAGTTGAGGAAAATTGAATTTTCAGCCTTTGTAAGCTGCGGTATTATCACTGCACTTGAAATTGCTAATTATCTTTGAAGGTAAAGATAAAGATAAAGGAAGTTTACCTTTACCTTCAATGGTAAAGGTAGAAGCATGAAAGGTTACATTACCTTCAATGATAAAGATAAAGGTAAGGAAAATTTACCTTTACTTTTTAATGGTTTATGATAAAAGTAAGTGATTTAACCTTCATCTCCAATGGTAAAGATATAAGAAAGGGATATTACCTTTACTTCGATTGGTAATATAAAGGTAATAGAAGTTATTTTTTTTAATTTGAAAAAATTGCCAATTTCATTTATTACTAAATAATAATTTATATTTGAAATAAAAAATTACATAATCTTATTTTATGTCCCAATTCATAACTCATTCAACCCTATTGAAGGTAATTTCCTTTTATAGGATCCTCTAAGGTAAAAGTGATATAATGATTGATTTATCTTAAAATATATTGCCGAAGCTGCTTCCGAGTGACACGATTAATAATATAAATGCAGAATATTCGTTTGGAGGAAGTTCAATTCTTATGTGAGGTTAACAACATATCAGAAACAGATTTAACATATTTGACTTAAAGGAGTTGTTAACAA
>JABUQX010031883.1:15000-27500 GCA_015478945.1 Trachelipus rathkii
TCGATAATATACATATAAAAAAATAAAAAATGCCCAAATTTTTATATAATATATATATTATATATATATATATATTATATACTAAAACAAAATAAATATATATATAATACATCTTATTATATATATATATATATATATATATATATATATATATAAGGAATCTTCCCTCAAACTTGAGTACTTAAAATCACCCATCTTTCTCAAGCTTTAGGAGGTATTTCAGCTCAAAGCAAGGAGGAAAGAAAACTAGAAAAGTCCCCTCGTTATTGCAGATGCTACAAAGTCTAAGCGAGTAACAATTATTCGGTAGTTCCAGTTTTCATCACCAACTCAACTCCTACTGCTTATCCAACGCTTTACCTCACGATCTAAGCAAGAAAACAAAAGTAATCGGCAGTTGTCTCCGTAGCCTAAGCTTTGATATTTTGAGACTCGTAAGAGAGCAAATTGTTCTCAAAGGTAAGGAAATTCGATCATTTTCCTTCCCATCAAGTTTCTTCCGACCCGCCTAACTGTCTCATTCTTTTTATTTTTTATTTTCTCTTTTTTTTTATTGATAGTACATAATCGATACTGTTGTTCAAAGTTCTTAGCTCCTTAATTTCATATCTCTTGTGAGGAGAGCTCGCGTTAATCACTAATTTTCAGTCCATTTACCGGACACCAATCTCTACCGGTATTTTAAATGTACTCTACTGGTGAAGTTTGGGATACATTTACATCTCTTTTTCATTTTGACTTTCTTAAGTACTTTCTTACGACGAGCTTCGAGGTTCTTGATTTTCATGACCTTAATTCATAATAAAAAAACATCACAAATATATAAAATAATAATATATAATAATAATAATAATAATAATAATAAAAAATAATAATAATAAATAAATAATAAATAATAATAAATAATAATAATAATAATAATAATAATAATAATAATAATAATAATAATAATAATAATAATAATAATAATAATAATAATAATAATAATAATAATAATAATAATAATATAATAACAATAATAAATAATACAATAATAACAACAATAATAATAATATTAATAATAATAAAATCAATAATAAATCATAATAAATAATAATAATAATAATAACAATAATAATAAATACAATAAAACAATAAAAATAAAACAATAATAATAATAAATAATATAAATAAAACTAATAATAAATAATTAATAAAAATATAATAATAATATAATATAATAATACTAATAATTAATAATAAAAGTAATAATAAATAATAATAATAATATATACATAATAATAATATAATAATAAATAAAATAATCAATATAATAATAATTTAATATACTAATTCAATAAATATAAATCAAAAAAATTTTAATACACACGCAATAAACAGTAATCATTCAATAATAATAATAATAATAATAATAATATAAAATCAATAAATATAATAATGAATAGATAATAATAATAATCAAAAATACTTTATTATCCTCTAAAATAATAAATAATAATATTATATATTATATATAATTATACATAATAATAATAATAATAATAATAATAATAATAATAATAATAATAATAATAATAATAATAATAATAATAATAATAATAATAATAATAATACAGATATAAACTATAATATAATAATAATTATTATAATAATTAAAATAATAATATTATAATAATGATAATAATAATGATAAATAATACCTATAATAATAACCAAAATTTAAGTTTATAATAATCCATAATAATGCATTTTAAAACTACTAATAATAATAATAATAATATAATATAATAATAAAAATAATAATAAATAATAATAATAATAATAATAATAATAATAATAATAAAAAGGAGAAGGTTCATAATTTTCCTGCGCCATGCCTTTCAGAAAATTGTTCACTAATGAATGGTTTTTGAAAACTATTATATATATATAATATAATATGTATATATATAGGTAATATAATATATATATATATATATATATAGTATAATAATAAGTATATATATATATATATTATATATATGATAATTTTCTTCGTTAACCGGTGTTCGTAAAAATAGATTATGATAGATAGATATGATAGATACCTGATAGATAAAGATAGATAGATAGATAGATAGATAATAGATAGATAGATAGATAGATTTGAATGCATGTATATTTTATGTGCATAAACTTGTCGTAGCATATGGTTTTAAAGAAAGAATAGGAATATAGCTACAATCAAACTACAAAAAAAAGGTATTAATGGTTAGTCAGCACGACATTATGCTCGTTATCGCTAATCTTTTATTAATACACGCAAAACATTTAACAATTTGCCTGAAGGTTTTGAATAAATAAACTACGCTAATGAAAAAGGCTTATATATACTTATAATATATATATTATATATATATATATTTTTATTTTATTTTTTATTATATTTATATATATTAAGTAATATATATATATACATATATAATATATATATCTAATATATATAATAATATATATATATATATTATATTATATATATATATGTAATATATATTATATATATAGATATTATATATAGATATATATATATATATATATATATTACTATATATTTATATATATATTAATATATGATTATATATATATATATATTTATAATATATATTATATATATATAATATTATATATATATATAATATAAGGTTGTGTGTGTGTGTGTGTGGGTGTTGTTCCCTGTAAATAAACTACCACGCGTTTTCTTATTAAAAGGTTTTTTTTTTCTATAGCAACATTAAATCATGGAAACTTTTTAATGCTGCAATTTTTGAAGAATAAAAAAGCTTTTTTTGAATATTCATTAACGTGCTATAAATAATTCATTATGGTGTTTTATTGAGTCCTGTTTACTTTAACTGTGCCTATTCTTGGCAATAGTTAAATGATATTTGTATGCCACCGCTCCCCCCCCCCAAAATACAAAATGGCCGTTATAGAGAGTGTGATAAATTTCGAAATTCTATTTAAAGTTGTGAAAAGTTTAAATTATTTTAGTATAAAATTTAATAAATTATAATTATATATATATATATCTATATATAATATAAATATATATATATATAATATATAGTATAATATATATAATATATATAATATATATATATTATATATATATATTCCTTATATCAAAAATAACTAACTATATATATATATAATAATATATACTATATATACATTATATATATACTATATATATTATATATATATCATATATATATATTATATATAATATATATATATATTATATATATATATATATACATATATATATATATTATATATATATATATATATATTATATATATATAATATCATATATATAATATATTATATAATTATATATATAGTATACATATATATATATATATATATATCTGTATAATATATTATTATATATATATATATATTATACTATTATATATATATATAGTATTATAATAATATATATATATATATAATATACATATATATATATATATAATTATATATATATATATAATATATATATAATTATATATATACATATTATATATATATATATATATTTATATATTATATAATATATATATAATATATATATATATTATATATATTATATATACTATAATATATATATATATTATATTATATTATTTATATATATACTTATATATATATATATCTAATATATATATATATATCATATATCTATATAGTATATAATAATATCTATCACACTATATTATATAAATTATACTTAACATTATATAATATATAATAAATATAATATAATATTAATATAATAATAATATATAAATATATTATATATATATTAATATACTACTTTATTTAAGTCCTTATAAAGTTTATATATATATATATATAATATATATATATATATAATATATATATTATTCGAAAGAAAGTACCTCAAGTGCTACTATAGTAGTACTAATTATTTTTTACTTTGAATCCTTATGTGTTCAGGTAAGGTAAAGTTTTGGTTAGGCCACTATTATACGGGCGATAAGTGAGAGACGTTTGAGACGCCCAATCAAATGCCAGCTGAATATAGTAATTAGGGCGTTTAATATATTCATATTGATGGAATATTGCATCACTCATTGACCTACTTTAATAGCATTTTTCCAGCGTCAGTAAAGTCGCATTTTTTTAAGCTCCCGAACGTGTCAAGTTTCATCTCATAAACTGAAGATCTTGTTTCTAATTCTCGACAAAAAGAACAGAAAATAAGAAATATGAATGTAATTTCTTAAAAGTTAGCAAACGCTCGTTATTGTCCAATATGCTGACACATCTAAATTTAATTATTGATTCTAATATTTATACACCTTTTTACCTGTTTTGGGGAAAAAAAATCATAAAATAAACATTTATTTTCGTATGTTGAAGATGATATAAAAGATATGATCAACACCAGTGTTGAAACATGAAATGAAGAATGCAACTTTAACAAACTTTTCATTTTAGCTTTTCAATTAAAATGTTTGGACATCACTGATGTAATATATATATATATATATATATATATATATATATATCTATATATATTTTATATATATATGATAAAATATATATAATATATAATATATATATATATATATATATATAATACAACTTTTCATTCAACTTTCAATTAAAAGGAGAGGAATAGTATTTTGCATTAAAAGCTATATAAATATATATATATATCAATATATATAATAATAATATATTTATATATATATATATATATAATATATAATTATATATAACATAGTAATAATAAATATATGTAGTAGGGCCTCGTATACCTGTTAAACAATTGGTTTCGGAAATTGATTGAACGTAGGAGAATTGAAGACGACAACCAATTACAGATGGAATCATTTATTGATTTGCAACGTTTCGGAACTTTCTTGAGTCCTCCTCAGGCTACAAAAATGGATAGAAAGCAAATAAGGATTAAGAGATTAATTGTGATATAAAAATATGTTGTTATTGTTTTTAAAATAGTTAGGCATCAACTCGATTAATAAAACAAACACAAACAATATACGAAACCTACTCTTATATATTTGAGAGACGATGGAAATCATGTTTTAACATATTTTAAATTCATATATAATATATAATATATATAATATATATATTATATATATATATATATAATATATATATATATATATATATATTATATATATATATTATACAACCAATATATATATATATAATATATATATATATATAAATATATATATATAATATTGATATATATATATATATATATACATATATTATATACATATACAGGGGTACATATATACTATATAGTATATATATAATTATAATATATATATATATATATATTATATATATATATAAGATATATATAATATATATATATACTGTATATAGTATATAATATATATATATATATATTATATAATATATATATATATATAATATAATATTAGATATAATGTATATATATATATATATATTATAAATATATAATATAACATATATAATATATAATAATATATATAAATATATATATAATAATCACTCACAATTAACCAATTAGTATATATATTATATATATATATAGCGTATATAATAAAGATATATATATATATATATATATATATATATATATATATCTATATTATATATATATATATATATATATTATATATATTAAAATTGGAGCGGAAATAATATGTTAACCTAATGGATACTTTTAGTTTACATAATCTCAACCAAATTTAATGTTTTTTCTTAGAAATCCTTTAATGTATTGTAATGATGAAATCCTATTTAACATTGAAAACGTTTTCAATTTGGAGTTTAAAATAAAACAAGAAAAAAAAAAAATGGAACAAAATAAAACAAAACAATTTTAAAAATAAACCTAAAATTCTAGAATCAAAAACTTTTGAAAAAAAAGAAAGGAAAATATTTAAAAAAAAATAGATAAAATTTAAAATTATAATTTGAAATTACAAACACAAAAGTTTAAAATAAGAAATAAAGAAAATAAATTTGCAGAAATAATAATAAAAAAAATTAATTAAAAAATTACTTCTGCACAAGCAAGATAATATTTATATACATTAATTTAAAAATTTGAACTTTGCATTATCTTTCTTCCTCCATTTTTATTAAATCTATTTTTAAAACCATTTATTTTTATTTCTTTTTAGATTTAAGTCTTTAAGTTCACTTAACAATGAAACTTAATTTCAATATATCTCATATTTTTAAATCAGGTTTCTTCTTTTTAAAAATATATATATATAAAAAAAATAAAAAGAAGAAGAAGAAACTCCAAAGAAATTCAATCTTCCGCTTTACTGGCTACTTCACAACCAAAAAAAGAAAAGATATATTTAAAAAAATAAAAAAAAAAGTTTTCTTAAATTCTCAAAAAGCTATTTAAGACTCTTTCATCGGCACTCAATCGAAAGATCTGTCTTTGAAGGCTAGACTTTGCGTGTATTTGTCATAATTCGTCTACATGTGCGTCTATGCTATGTAACTATCATCTACCCTGTGTATATGATTTAATAAATTTAATGTGTACATATATATATATACTATATATTTATATATATACATATATATATATATATATATATATTATATATATATATTATATATTATATATATTATATATATATATATTATAATAATATATATTATATATTATTTATATTTTATAAAAACAAAGTAAAATTATATATATTTTATATTATATATATATATATATAATATATATATATTATATATATATATATATATATATATATATATATATATATATATATGCATGATATTAGTGCTAACGTGAAAACACTTCTATATGTATATATAATCATCCTAGGTTTCTACCTACCTGGGTTTCGAATCCACACCCTCGCTGTTGGTAAGCCAGGCGTGTTTTACTACCTGCACGCGAGCTTAAAAGGAGATTAAACCGTTTACTTCTGAAAGGATTTCATCTCCCAGAAGAATAAGGTAGTCAGCCTGACGTGAACCTTTAGCACTACCTCCCCACGGTCACATTCGGTCAGGGGTCCACAGGGTTTTGATCTAGGAGAAAGTATAAATCGAACTCAACATTGTATGCATGATATTAGTGAAAGGCACTTTTATATGATACTGTAATATTAATATCCCTAGGTTTCTTACCTAACTGGTGGCGGGGGAGTATGCAAAGGTTCACTGTCAGGTTGGACGTCCTTTATTCTTCTGGAAGATGAAATCTTTCCGAGTAAACCGGTTGATCTCCTCTTAGCTATTGTGGTCAGGTAGTAACACGCCTGTTTAACGCAACGCGAGGGTGTGGTTTGAACCAGTTAGGTAAGAAAGCCTGGGATGATTATAATATACATATACAAAGTGCTTTCACTTAGCACTAATATCATGCATACAATGTGAGTCCCGATTTATACTTTCACCTAATCAAAACCATGTGTGACCTCTGACCCGGGTGTGAGCGGGGAGGTATGCCAAAGGTTCACTATCTGGCTGACGTACCTTATTCTTCTGGGAAGATGAAATCTTTCAGAAGTAAACGGTAGATCTCCTTTTAGCTCATTGTGGTCAGGTGGTAACACGCCTGCTTTACCAACAGCGAGGGTGTGGGTTTGAAACCCAGTTAGGTAAGAAAGCCTAGCGTGTTTCATATATATATATATATATTATATACTATATATAAGATAAATATATATGTTATATATATATATATATATATATAATATATATATATATGTGTTTATACGTACATTCATTTAATGTTATAATAATATGATAAATTAAACATATAAGATGTAAAATGCACTGGTGGTTTATTTGTACATTAACTATATATCTATCTATCTAGTTTTCTATTTATTATTTTATATTTCATCTATTTACTCAGATAAACTTCTATCTATCTTACCTATCTTAATCTACTAGTTATTTCAACTAATTATTTCTTTTCCATGTTACAACGAGCATATTAAATACATCTAATCATCTAATACCTCAATATTTTGTCATAAGACGAGATATAAATATAACATACGTTTTAATTTCGAACGCAGGAGCAACTTCGAAGTTTGCCCAAGAAGAGTCCAGTATATGGGAGGAAAATATATAAATGAGTTAAATAAATGATATAAGAAATTAATAACTTTCTACAATAGATAAATGATATGAAAACAATTGTTGAAAGCAATCTTTCTTTCTTAAACTCCTCAAGTTCCCAAGTTCTCGTATTAATTTATAGGATAGAAAGAAGTTTCTAATTAATTTTATCGCAAGCTAAAAACTTTTGTATCTTCGAGAGCCAAAAATGAAAAAAAATGAAAAAAAAAAAAATTTTTTTTTTTTTTTTTTTTTTTTTTTTTGAAATTGGAAAGTTTGAATGAAAGAATGCTCTTTTTTCTTTTTAATTCATATATATATATATCGAGAGAAAGAAGAAATATATAGAAATATAATTATTTAATTATATATAATTGCAAAATAACTTTAATTGTTTTTTTTGTTTTTTTCAAAATAAAATTAGATGAAAAATAATTATAACATAATGGAGTGCACACTGTTTTTATTAAGTAGAATAAAATAATATTAAAATTAAAATAATAATAATAAAATAATTATTTTAGCCTGCTTTATGTATTGAAAATAAACTAAAAGTAAATTATTAAAGCTAAAGAAAAAGTTATTTTTTTAGGTTTATATTGTTTAATTAATTAATTTAAATATATTTACAAACTGTTTACTGTTAGGATTAAGCATGCAAGAATTTTGAGTAAGCAGAAACGTCATTTCTTTCCCAGCCAAAGAATATCCCAAAGAAAGGCAGCCTTCTTTTTCCTCAAACAGAAAAATGGTGCCAAAGAGCGGCCGAAACTGATACTCAAAGACAGACGTCTCTTTCTTTCTCAGAAGAAACTACTGCTTTCTTACCATCCAACTGATAATTAATCAAATAGGTGTCTATTTCTTTCTAGGAAAAGATTATATCAAAAGGAAAGGACGTCTGTTCTCTTTCTTGGGGAAGAATGAATACCAAGGAGAGATTTCCTATTCTTCCGCCAGAAAGATTATACCCAAAAAAGAGACATCTTTGTTATCAGCAAAACTAATTCAAAAGCAGGCCATTTCATTTCTTTCCCAACCAGATTAAACTAAAAAGGGGATGTCCATTTATTCCCTAAGACGAACAGATACTCAGAGAAGAGATGTCTGTTTCTTCTGAGAAGAAACTTATGTCCTAAAGAAGTTACTTCTTGTTTTCTTCCAGCATAACGAATTCCATTTTGCAGACTGCGTTCATTTGTTCCCAGCTCAAAGAATGTTACTGCAAAAAGAAGACATATGTTTTTTGCCCATACGAAACTAGATGCTCCGAGAAGATACGTTATTTCTTCCTCAAGTCAATTCAATGATAGTAACCCAAAATGGGGATATCTCTTTCTTCCCTCAGCAGATACTGATACCCAAAGAAGGGACATCTGCTATTTCCCCCATTTGAAACTCGACATCCAAAGTAAATGAATCCATTATTTCCTCGAAATAAGATTAAAACAGCTTACATTATTATTATATATTTCAATAGAGGCTATAATGTATAAAAAATCAGAAGAAAATGCATTTTCAAGAATTTTGAAGATTACGTGAAGACTAACCCTGGTAAGAGCTTGGTCTCATAGATTCTGCACAAGTCGTTCAACTAAGTCACTTTTCAGGTTCGTGAGCTTCTTTCACACTGAGGAATAGAATTAATTGTGTATCATTTTTAATTCTTTGGAGAGTAAATGTCACGTTTACTTAGTCGGGTAATAAATGATAATATAACAATGTTGGCAAGAGTTTTTTTAAAACATTCAAAGATTTGACAAAAAATCTGACCTAGTGTAATAAGAACATCGTTCATTTTATTGATGAGGAGGTTGTGACTTTTTTAAGCTTCACCTTGATGTAACAGCTTTTGAGTAGGAATAGATATAATTTTCACCTTGAGGATCCAGCTTTTGAGGAAGAATAATACGTGAGATTAATGACAGTGTAATTAGATGTCCATTTTTCTTAAATATTTTTTAAAGAAATTTTAAATGGTCATTTTATTTTAAGATAAAATATAAACCATTTCTAAAAATGTCGAAGAATTCGACGAAAGTAGATACTTTACAAAAGCGTCGTTTTTGCTTTATTTTATTCAGAATATTTTTAAATAAGAATTCTCAGGTGGGAGATATATTCAGGCAGATTTTGAAAAATTAATTAATAATTAATATAATAATAATAATAATAATAATAATAATAATTAATAAATAATATATAATAAATAATAAATAATATAAAAATATAAATACATTTAGTGAATAAAATCAAATCCAATTTAGGAATAAAGAAGAAAAATAATAAAAGAATTATTATTTATTCTATTACTATGCATTATTTATTATCATTATTATTATTATTATTATTTATTATTATTATTATTATTATTATTATTATAATTATTCATTATTATTTATTATTATTATTATCTATTATATTATTATTATTTTTCTCATTTTTTATTTTATTGCTATTATTATTATTATTATTATTATTATTATTATTTTATTATTATTATTATTTTTATTATTATTATTATATTATTATTATTATTATTAATTAAAAGCAAAATGAAATTCATTGTTATTATTATTTATTATTATTATTATTATTATTATTATTATTATTATTATTTATTATTATTAATTAATTATTATTATCTATTATTATTATTTATTATTATTATTTTATTATTATTATTATTAAAGAAAACATGCAAAGGAATAACACGAATCCTTAAATTTAAATAAACTTGATGTTATTTCAGAGGTTAAAAAATTCTAAAATTTAAAGATAAAGAAAGGAAAGGTTATTAAAATTTATTTAGTTTGCTCATAATTTTTCATATTTCTTTTAAAAAAATATTTCCAATATTTCTATTTAATATTAAAATTTAATATTTCATATTTACTATTTAATATTGAATATTATATATATTATATAATTTAATATATTATATATATATATATATTTATTAGTTTATATATATAATTATATTATTTAATATAGATATTATATTATATTTATTTAATATTTAATATTTATATTTAATATTTAATATTTAAATATTTAATATTTAAGATTTAATATTTAATATTTAACATTTAATTTTTTAATATTTAATCATTCTTTTTTTGCGAAAGTTTTAAACAAAATCTAAAATTTTAAGAAAAAGGAAAAATTAACAAAGGAAAAAAATTAATTATCAACTACTTAAAGTTAAAAAAAAAAAATCTAATTTTATAATAAGGGGGGGGGGGGGGGGGGGTGTATGAATATAAACTATGCAAAATTAATTTATCACAAAGGTATGCCTTAAAAAATGGGAAATTAAATTTTCGCATTCAAGAATCAACTTTTAATTTATAAGTTAGTCAGGCAGCAGTTTAGGAATAATTGAGTAACAGTTTATATATGTATAATTAATTCCATTCCATGCTATTACAAAGAGTTCGTAGTTTTATTTTTGTAATTAGTTTATGATAGGAAAAGTTTGAAATACGTTTTTGTTTTAACTTTTTGCACTGGAAGGTAACAACATTTTTTTTAATTAATTAATAATGATAATGCCACTTTTATGTGGTATAGGACTTAGCTCTAGATGAGGGATCTCCAAACAAAGGGCAGCGGGATCAAACTGGCCCTCGAGGACCACCAATCTGGACCTCAGTAGAATGCACTGGTTTTATCTTTAAGAAACTTTTAATTAAATTAAACACTCACAATTAAACACACTGTAAGAAACTATAGTCACAAACACACTAGTCGCACTGTATTTCGCTTTTCAGCTCTTATTAGTCGCTCGCTCTGAATTCAAATTTTGGTAGGATGACCTACCTAGGTCTTGGCCTTGGGAACTTACGTGGAGGAAATCAGTGTGGCCTTAGGCTCAAAGGTTTTGGGGACCTCTGCTCTATAAAATATCACATAGTATGTATATTTCATATGATTACATGACTGTACTACATATAACTAAATATACCAACTATACTACGTATATATTACTATTTTATATGAACCAACTCATGACGCATATGACTACAAGCACATCTTCATTTGTTTACTAAATAAACTAAAACTACGTAAGATATTAAACTACATATCCGTTCTTACCTGTTCTATGCTATTTATGCAATTTCATATAACTTATAACTACAATAGTATGAATAACCAAATCCAGCAAAAGAGTTTGATAAATACTTACAGTAGTCTATTTTTATGTTCGAATATAACAAATATTCTATATTTAATATTTATATGACTATAACCTAAAACAACCAAACGTTTATTATGTTATATGCACTATCAGCCTATATAATACGAAAATGTCTAATGCTAGGATAGAAATGATACTCAATAACATA
>JABUQX010031884.1:0-5000 GCA_015478945.1 Trachelipus rathkii
ATATATTATTAGTTATATATATATATATATATATATATTATTAAGTTAAGGTTGCTGGTATATTAAGCTGGTTACATATATATATTGCTATTATATATATATACAGCGGTTTATTTGCTATATATATATACATACATATATTTTTCCCTTAATCAAAACACATCATATGAATATATATATATACATATATATATTATATATATATATATATATATATTATATATATATTATATATATATATATATATATATATATATATATATATATATATATATATATATATATATTATATGCAAGTTATACATGAGCATATGGCTATTATATATAGATATAGCAGATAGTATATATATATATGTATATAGTTATATATATATATATATATATATATATATATATACGACATGCCTTCACTCCTCTTGGGAAGCAAAGCTTTTAGAGGTACCTGGCAGGTTTCCTTTAAGCTCATCGTGGTTAAGGGGTAACACTCTTGGCATAACATCTAAAAGGGTAAGGGTTCAAACCCACTCTGGGACTTTTGAAATATATATATATATATATATATATATATATATATATATAGTATATATATATATATATATATATATATATATATATATATATATATATATATATATATATATATATATATATATATATATATATATATATATATATATATATATATATATATATCATCATCGTCTTGGGGATGAATAAAAAACATATCTGACCTTTCCTTAACTTTCAGTCCTTCTCCTTAAGCTGTTAGTTTAACTATTGTCACATATGAATTTCTCTTATCAAGCGAGAGTCACTGCATCTCATCGAATCTTCCACAACACTCTTCTGACTTTTTCTAATTTTAAAATGTCATCTCTGACTTTGTTTCTTTCACTCTCCCTCCTTTTGTATTTCTGACGGTAATACTGTTGTCTCAACTTCTGCTGAAGCTGAACTATTTACACAAACATTTTACTCTAATTACACTCTAGACGATTCTAGAGATAATCCTCCTCTCCACCTCCCTCTTATTCTCTTAGATCTTATTTCTTATTAAGATGGCGTATTGTCCTCAAAACTTGTACTTCTGACCTTGCACCATACCTTGGCAGACTGTTTCGTCTCTGCCTATCAACTTCAATCTTTCCATCCTGCTGAAAGCCAGCACTAATTCAAGCTGTGCTGTAAAAGGGGTACCCTGGTCAACCATCCAACTAGGGTTCTATTGCTTTAATCTCTTTTCATTCTAAAGTTTTCAAATCTACCCTTAGCAGGAAAATTTAGAAACATCTTAAATTTTCTATTCTTATCTCTGATTGCCAGCATGACTTCTGTAAGTAGTGCTCGACTGGTAATATTCTCTCAAAAGTTAAACTTGTCCAAACGGTCTTTCCTTGGACAAGTTTTTCATCAAAAACATGTCTATTCGGTGCCTTATTGGACAAACTTCTGGAGAATAGTATGTTAAAAATCTTCTCATATGACATTTTTCGCTTTTGCAAGAAGATAATGAATTAAGAAAGTTGTACAAATTTTGACTTGTCCAATTCGTGGACAATTTACAAAAAAAAATCGTCTAAAACCCAAAAGACTTGTCGAACCACTATTTAAAAGTTTATTAATGTCAAGTTCGACAAATTTTTAGCCCCGTTCGACAAGTTTACTTTTAGGGCGTTCTTTCCCTTCTCTCTCTCTTACTCTTGGTTCTCTGTTCTTCCACATTTTATTGAATCTTTTTCTGTGGCGTTAAACATATCCAAGGTTTTCGATAGAGGCTTGCACAAAGCTATAATTTCTTTTCTTTCGATATCTGTCCTTCCGTCTGAACCCTTATCTTGATTTCCGTTCCTTCCGTTCTGTCGCTGCTGTTATAGAGACCGCCATTTATCTTTTAAATCTATCAATAGTGCTGTTCCTCACTCTATTCACAATTCTTTTTTTTTTTATATATTTTTCATTATTGATCTAACAGTTACTTTGCCTCCTATCCACCCTTTGTTTGATAACTCCACTCTTTATTACCTCTTCCATATTAAAAGACGACCCACTCGACCCAACAGCAAAGAGGTGATGCTATAAGGGTGGCCATGGAGTTAACCTAACTTCTGATCTTTCTTGTACCTTTAGTTGGATTAAAGAAAATAAAGTTGTTTTCAATGCCTCAATAACTCAGTTTCTTCATCTTTATACTTGACATAATCTTTCACACAACTATAATATCTTTTTTGAAAACACAAAACTCTTAGATAGAGCATCGCATTATCTTCTTTAAAACAATCTTCTATGAAGTTGGATGCTCAGAGGCTCCTTCAAAACATTTGCTCACCAACATAGTTGTTATTTCTTTACAGTGGCGTTGTTCGCCCTTGTAAGGAGTATGCATCACACATATATATGTGGCGGTTCCACATATACCGATCTCCCTAATTAGGTATAGACAAATGCTTTTCGACTTGTCACCTCTCCTACTCTCATTAACTCCCCAATGTTTCTAGCCGTCGAACTGTTGCATCACTCACATAAAATAAGGTTATTACAATGGACACTGCAATTCTAAATACACCAGTCATATACCTCCTTCTTTGAAAAGAGCTCGTGCTACTCGTCTTTTACACAGTCTTATCCTTCCTCTGTCCAACTCTCTAACCCAGACTTAAATGCTATGCTCAATCTTGCTAAAATCTGGAACACACTTCCTTTATTTGTTTTTCCAACTTCTTTGATTTGAACAATTTGAAGACCCGCGTATTGGAGATGAAGGCCTTTAATTTTGCCTAATTTTCAAATTTTTTAAAACTCTGACCACTTGAATATATATATATATATATATATATATATATATATATATATATATATATATATATATATATATATATATATATATACTATATATATATATATATATATATATATATATATATATATATATATATATATATATATATATATATTTTTTATATATATTTTTATATTTAGTATTTGTAATGCCTAAATTATTTTTGGCATAATCCAAATCACGAAAATCAATTTTTCTAGTGATTAATAGGTTTTAATTAATATCAGAGTTAACTATTAGTGTGTATTTATGAAACGTTATCAGCCAAGCTATGATGTTTATATAACATAGCAGCTGAAAGAGGACCAAGATTGGTCGAAAGCTTTTGCTAAATATTCCTTCTTAAAATCTTGTAATATTTTGTATTAATTTATAACCTATTAGAATTAGAAAATTGATTTTCTTCTTCTATTTAGATAAGGATTTTACAAGCAACTATATAATTAAGGCATTACGAATTATTATTACTACTGACGTCTTAAGTCAATTTACCTAATATATATATATATATATATATATATATATATATATATATATATAAACTGATGAGTTATATTATAATATTATATATATATATATATATATATATATATATATATATATATATATATATATAATATATATATTATATATATATTTCTCATTTCTGTCATATATATATATATATATATATATATATATATATATATATTATATTTATTTATTATATTTATTTATATATATATATATATTATATATATATATATATATATATATATATATATATATATATATATATATATATATATATATATAAACAAGGCCGTAGACAGGAGGTTCAAACCCCCGGAAATTATTTAAGCGATCAAATTTTTTGATGCCTTGAATCTCTTAATTTAAATTTTTAATAATAATAATAAAAATAATAATTATAATTAATCAAAGCAAATTAAGGGTATATATTAATAGAAATAATGAATCAGATTTGTTAAGGGGTTCAACCCTCACCCCGAAATTATTTAAGCTATTATATTTTTTTGATGACGTGAGTCTCTTAATTTTAATTTTTAATAAAATTAAAAATGATAATTAATCAAAGCATATTAAGGGTATATATTAATAAAAATAAGGAATTATATTTGTGGTTCGTGAAGATTTCTTAGATTAAGTGGCTGTTGAAAGCATTAAAGGAGAATCTCTTGCTGAGGTAATACTACGAACAATAAAATAAATAATGACTTTCTGATTGGACAGCAATATGGTGGTGCAGAGGCAATGAAGAAACGTTTCAGAGGTGTTTAAGATGTCTAAAATATCCAGCGTCGTTATAAGTTCGCTGCTGTTCACATCCATGTGGAGTATATCACATTAGAAACTTTATGGCACAGAAAATGCAACTAGGTACTAGTCTAGATTACCAAGTCGGGCTACTATTTTAATAGAAAAAAATAGGAAAGATTTTTCCCAGACAAAATGGACAAAACCACACGAATGGGCGAAACAAGATTGGTGGAAAGTTACGATGTAGAGAAATTTTAAAGCATTTGTTGAAGCTTTAGAGGAGCTTGAATGAATCAAGATATTAAAACTTCTTCAAAAACTCAAATCTTTTGAAATTTGTAATCAAAAGCAAATTTGTTATAAGTTTATTTATAACTTCAAGTTTATTCTTCTTCACTCTTCCATTATGTACTACATTTCAATCTCCACAATTAGTGACAGAAACTGCCCTTAATCATATTGAAAATATGATGTTTGATTTGAAAGATTTCAACCAAACATCGATTTTCAAACATTTTGGAAGTTGCCACAGAACTCTGTTTTCTGCTAATAAAGAAATGAGAATACCTCAAGTGAGAATCAGTGTAAAAGGAAATTACATAAGGCGATTTACAATTTCTTTTCTTGATGATTTTCCATACCAGTTAAAGAACAAGTTCGTGAACCATAAATCCATACTAACTAATCTTTGTAAATTCACTCTTTCATCAATATCTATTAAAAAATTTAAGAATTTTGTAAATAAATTTGATTTGTAAAACCACATTTGAATTGTTAATGATTTTAGCTCAAAATGTGCGCTAAAAAAAAATATTTCTCTACTCTGAAAAGGCTCAAAACTTATTTTTCAATTCTACATTAGAAGAAAGCCTAGCACAGCGATTCCCAACCTGGGGGTAATTAC
>JABUQX010031884.1:12500-21993 GCA_015478945.1 Trachelipus rathkii
CCCTGGTGTGTCGTGGTCATATGACCAGCCTCCGTGGCAGTAAATTATGTTCCACGTAGCAATGACGTCTTGTATTATCACTCACAGGGTCGCATGTAACCTAATAGTTTGTGCTCTTACACCAAACCGTCGATCTAGTGTACGTTGTACTATCGGACGGAGTGGTCTCGTACGGCCTCCTAAACGCTTAAACGGTATTCAACGAAAAGTGCCGTGCGTCGGGCTGACCTGGCGGCCACCATGCGGTGCTCTGGGTTCATGGTGCCGATCACGACCCGTGCAATGATTGTGTGCTCTACACCAAACCGTCGACCGAGTTCACCGTAACCGTACCTATCGGCACGGAGTGTGATAATCTGCATGAACTCATCACTTGTTAGCCGACATGCAGTCCTTTCCATGGTTGTAGTGGATAAATTCACACCTCTGTGGACCACATACTCCATCATTCCCTCCATTATTTTACCCCAATCGCTAAATGCTGGGAGTCTACATGGTTTGTCATTTCCTTAATTATACCATGGCGGAACCCTATACAACTGCAACATTATTAGAGGTTGTATATGTGTCCTGAGCTTATATGTTATTTGGCATAATAGAAGTTTACCAGCGTTCTGGTTCTTTCTGTCAACCTGTTAACGTCATATGAGATAGTGGTGCGTTAATTTTGACTGAGTAGTTATATTATAATATTATATATAATATATATTATATATATATATATTATATAATATATATTATATTATTATATATATATATATATATATATATATAATATATAATATATATATTAATATTATATTAAATTAGTTGTGCAGCAGGTTCCGAACCAACCCTTTTCGATATGAAGGAATAGAGATATAGGTCTGAAACTTGGAATATAATGTATTTATGGGATAAGCTCGAATCCGTGTAAATTTCAAGTCTGTAGGATGTATACAGAGGGGGGTCACCGAGGGTGAACGCCGATATTGCGCTTACGCTCTTGTGGCGTGATCTCGTGGGTGAGTTTAGGCCTAACAAACGTTTGGGCGACCGAGCACTTGGAGGTCAAAACAGACCGAAGGTCTGTTTGACCGACAGACACAGACTGAGCGAGCGTGCGCAATACACAACCATTATTATTATTATTATTACTTCGAAGAAATGTGATCAGAAGTGCACAATTTCGAGCGATCCTGGCTCCGAATTCGATTCCGACTCGATCCAGCTCTGCTCTGGCTTTCGACTCCGACTCCAGTCCGGCTCCGGCTCGGTCCGGCTCCGGCTCGGCGCGGTTTTGGTTCAGACTCCGGCTTCGGCCTCGAAGAAGTGATCCCGAAGGGGAATCACTTCTGAGTTGTTTTTTAACCTCTTCTGCGTGTCCTTCACCACGCCCGCACCGCAACCGTCCGCACAGTTCTGCCATACGCGCAAGCCGCTTCGACTCATCCCTCCGTGAGTTTTTTTTTATTATCATTATTATTATTATTATTATTATTATTATAATTGATTATTATTTTATTATTATTTATTATGTATTATTATTATTATTATTATTATTATATTATTATTATTTATTATTATTATTATTTTTGTTTTATTATTTCCGCCGTGGTTTCTTCTTTGCATTCCGTTCCGAGTCCAATAAAACATCTAATACTGGGATAGGGTTATTGTATTGGGTTAAAAATTTGGGAGGGTGTTAGATGGGGAGGTAACCTTGTCGTAGCGAGGTTACGTCCCATGGGGCCCCGAAGGGGGGGCCCCCACCCATTAAAAAAATGAAGTGTTCGTATTGGCTGAAGATTTGGTGAGCAGGCTGTCGTAGTTGAGTCTTCTAGAAATAGCTGTGATAATGTGGAAATCTGAGGAGTTGGCTCGGCACCGGTGCTGGAAGCCACTGCGATGCCGACGTTAAATAAACAGTCGTATAAGCAACAATGTTGCTTGTCTTTATACGGGTTTATTGACGGTCGTGAGTTCGAATATGATGGTTTATAGTCTGTGCAGGGTGTCTAGGACCTATTGAGGGGGGGTCGCGCGATGAAAGAGAGGCACAGAGTGCAAAAAACAAAGAGGAAGAAAGAAAGAATGAAAGAAAGAAAGAAAGGGAAAGAATGAGAGAAGAGTCTGACTCAGAGGAGTAGAAGGTGACAGCTGCTGCACCGGTGCTGGCTCCGGTGGGGTGCCGAGTTATTAAATATTAGTGTAATGATACAATATTGGTGTCTTAATATATGTTATTGGGTCTGTTGATTTCGAATAATGGTTTCAAAACCATCAAGAAATAAAAAATAAATAATAATAAATTAATAAATAAAATTTCTTATTCTTTTTTATGTTTATAACTTACAAATTTACCTTTTTTACATCCCTAAAGCAGTAAATCAGTAAATCAACCATCCAGCCAGCATCCAACCTCCCTCCTGACATTCTGTGATCTATTGATCTATTGATTAAGGTCACATTTTGAGTATCATTTTTTGGATAAACATAACATAAAATCAAGTTCTTTATACAAAGTTCATTACATGCGAATACGCCTAAAAATCTTCTTTCGTTTCCGAAGGCATTTAATATTTCTTCTTCATTCATCATTAATAATTCAAGATTATATTTCGTGTTCTGTCAATCTCGGATGATTTGAGGATGTTCAGATACACAGAACTAAGATTGAAGGATGTCAAACTTGTCAAATTTCGAGACTCAACCTAAAGTTCCCTTTTCTTAGGATATTGAGATGATAAGCATTACAAGCTGAAAGATCAGCAGTGAGATTGTATGCATATAAATTACTGTTTTCAACCTATGTCATACTCTGTAACTATTTCTTGAAACTCTATACCTAAAAATTCTGTACCCTTATCTGTCCATATCATTTTGGGATATCTGTTATCCTTATTTATAATTTCTCTGACTGCTGTAGCAACTGTCTTTGATTTTTATCTTTTAAAACCTTTAACCATAAGTATCTGGAATATACATCTATCACAAAAAGAATATATCGATACCCTCATTGTAAGATTTATATTTTATCATATCGGTCAAATCTAATTGCCATACGCTATCTAAATGGGGAGTATAGTTTTTTCCGTGTGGACAAGGTTTTTCGTATATTCTTATGAAGGGTAAAAGCGTCTCACCTTCTAATATTTTTTCAATTCTTTTTTACTATTTGAGGAAACCTTTGACGCAAACCTTGAAACCCCGTATTATGGTTGTTTTCACATCAAAAGTATATTTATCGAACCGTTCTTGGCTTCCATGATTTTCCACAATGACCTTAAACAATAAAATTTTATTCATTTATACTGAAAAGGTAATATAAAAACCAATGTATAATATGAAGTATTTTTAATTTTTTAATTACAAAAATTAATATTAACTATTTTAAATTACAAGTAAAAACATAGCAAGTGTATACAGAAAGATAATATAGAAAATATATATATATATATATATAATATATATATATATATTATATATATATTTATATATATATATATATATATAAATATATATATATATATTATATATATATTATATATATAGTAATTATGTTAGAAAATTTTTCAAGTCCGATATTTACACGCAATCTCAATCACTCTTATACGCAATCAGATGCTAATCCATTTTGATACTTTGTAATGGATTTTTTCTTATTCGGCTCGCTCTTGAACGTAATGTACCTCTATTTATCAACTTTGATCTATCCGATGCAAAAGAAGTACCTGCAGGACTTGCATCAGGTCTAGGCGTCAATGGAATATTATCCAGATCCGCTAATCTCTGTTTATTCATGATTAAACTTCTTGGAAAATTAATAGTCTGAAGTTCTTGTTTGATCCTGTTCCATCCTGTCACTGGAGCCTTCTTCCATTCACGGGAGAGATCAGATATCAAGTCAACAATATTCGAGCCAAGTATTGTTTCTCCATCAATAATGATTTGACCGAGATCATCCCATGTAATCTGATCTTTTAAAATATTATATAGAGCTATACCCGTTTTCTTACTCCTCACTGGTAAAGGCTTTCCTTGAGTAATCATGCTTAAAATTAGCTTTCTTTTCAACCAAAACTTAGTATCTGTTTTGTTATAAGCTGCATCTTTTCCTTGGGTGATTTTAATAAAACTTTTTTTTTTTTTAATTTTTGTATAGCATTTTGATATAATTCTTTTTTCATGAATGTTAACATTGGAGTTTAATATTTGTTGCAGTTCCTTCTCATAATTATTTATCTGTTCAACTTGAGGATCGTATAAACTCAAGGGCTGTTGTTGAATCAATGGGTGATAAGGATTATATCCGATCTGATGCTGCTGAATGTCTGATTGAGACTGTTCGAACTGTTGTTGTTGTTGTTGTTGGGTGTTGTTGCTGTTGTTGTGGCTGTTGTTGCTGTTGTTGTTGTTGCTGTTGTTGTTGTTGCTGTTGTTGTTGTTGTAGAGGTAAGGTTTCTGTGTTATATTTCAGCTTCTCATAATCGCTATAGGGTAAAACAGCAACCTTCTTCATCATTGAGCAAGCCACTTGGTTATCAAAGGGGCTATAACGGAAAAGAGTAAAGGTAGGAACACACCTCCACCTTTCTGTAATAGCTTCTTTTTATTTTTAAGCTTTCTTGCGTTACCCGCAAGTTTTTTAATGATGTTTCTGTGACGGCGTAACTTCACCTTCTGAGCTCTTTTTAAAGGAACATTTCCTTTTATAAGATTTAGGCATACTTCAGCTATACATTGTATAAATTTTTCATCTTCACAGACCAGTTTACGTTTTTCAGAAAGTTTCAGGGTTTTAAATTTTCTCATAAGAGGTAAATAATCTGCTAGAGTACTCATTATTCAGGTATGTATACTGTCTCTATCTCGTTAGGTAAGATATTTGTCCGCAGTAACACCCTATGCGTGTTCTTAGGATGAAGCTCACAGAGTAAATAACCATGAGGTATAGATGTAACTTCTTTATATACTTTTAAGAACTCTTTACGTTGAGTAGGGAACATTTTGGGTAGCCACAAGCATTGACCTGACTCATATCCTTCTTTGTCGCAAACAAGATTTAAATACTCGCGTGTTTAAAGACACATCCCTCATGTACTTATTCTGATGAAAGATATTTTGTGTTATAAAAAATACTGTGATGTTTAAATGATGCGAGTAAACTGTGAAAGTTTCGGCTATATCCTCATTCAATTTATGCATCAAATCATCAAGGATTATAATTTTATGCCCTGGTAAACATTGAAGAGCTTTTATATCATATAACCCTTCATGAAATTCGATTACATCTTTGTAGTCTTTAAACTTTTCTTGGTAAACACTGTAACACCATATGATTTTAACAGGCTTTTGCTCGAAAATCTCGACCTCTTTTAAAATGTTTAATAACAGAAAGGTTTTCCCGCAACCTGTAGGACCAGACACAAGACAAGTAGCAGGAGCCCGGAACATAAATTTACTAACGTCCATTCTAGATTGATACCTGATCACTAATGAATAAGAAAAGGTTTGTATTTATGTTATAAATGGTTTGTTAACTCATTAGATCAATAGATCAATAGATCACGACTCCAATCCAGCCACCATCCAGCTACCCACCTATCAACTTGTGATCTATTGATCTATTGATTTAAGTCAAATTTTTTACTAAATTTGTAACGTTTTTACATACCCTAAATCAATACATTCATCTTTAGGGTTATTCAGAAAACGAAATAACAAACAACCTTAGCCCAGTGTAAAGAAATTATGAAAAAAAGATAAGAATGGATAAAAAATGTAGGCCTAAGGCTACATTACAAGAGAAATCCATTAGGGCTAAGAAAAAAAAACATAACATTACGCAATAGTTATAAGCCACGCCCTCTCAATCTTGTTAGGGCTACCGTTTTAGGGTTAGCGAAGTATAAACAGGTTTGTTGCATCATCTTTTGTTATTGTGTGAGAGAGGATTACATTCTTCTTAAAAGCGGGATAGCTGAAGCTCAGCATTAGTTGAAGGTCCGACATTAAGCTATAAACATGGTTTCTCTTGTGAATAATAAATTTGTAAACGATATTATAGCATGGAAGGTATCTCATCCTAAAAATATTGTAAATTTAACTTTCCATCGCAAGTCGAGTGGTGAGCGTTACTTTACTTGCACTGATTCCTCTCATCCACCTAACAGACCTTTATTCCTATCATGTGAAGAATTAAGTCGCGTATTTGATGAAGTTAATACATGGATAAATGAAAAGTACATTTCATCATCTGTGACAAATTCCTGGGGTGTTGCGATCAAAGGCGGCGAAGAAGACGATTCAAAAAGGTTAACTCTTGTTTTTTCACTAAATAACAATATTGAATCCATCGATTTACGTAATTGGTAGAGACCTAATTTGACTGGGATTTTCCGCCCCACTTCACACGGTGTTTGTATAAATGGAAAAGAAAATATTACAGCATTTATCAAAATGCAAGAAGAAATAATATGTAAGCGTTTGATTGAAGTTGATTTACTGGACGAGCTCATTAATTTGTCACATGGTATACTTCTACACAATGATATCGAGAACACAATGTGATCAGAATTCACAGGAGTCGCCGGGTTATTGATGCTGATCGGAATCTTTGAAAATTACCTATACTTATGCAAAGAAATGAACATCAGGGTTAAGAGAACAATCTTTGAAAAATATCAGCAGCGATATTTACATATGTCGACGAACAAGGCCTAGTAGTTTAGAAAACAATACACTCGAGTGCACACAGTGTATGTTAAATGTTAAACCTCATTCTTGCTAAATATATATATCTCTGTTCTGTGAAATTGGATACCGACTCTGGTCTTATCTTCAACACTTCTCCCCGAGATGTTTCAAGCAATGGACATTGGATAGCTGTGTAGAATAAAATAATGTTGTTTATTTCCTTGACTCTCTGCATTTAGATTTTTGTGTTTAGTAATCATTATGTAACATCTTTTTTTAAAATATAATAATGTTCAATATGTTTAGACCTTATGTTTTCCTGTACAACCTATAGGTCTATTTATGTGGTGTATACTGTATTTATTTTATATGTTTTTTTAATAATGTTTCTTTTAATAAATTGTAAAATATATTTTGATTTAAAAAATTATATGTTAACGATTATATAGTTTGCTCTTATGTTATATAAATGCTTTAAATAAAAACTTGGTTTTCTTTTCCCGCTTTTTTTCAAAAGAACTTATTTATACCAAAGAAAATATGACTTTGAATCAATAGATTGAATTTTTACGTTATGAACATGAAAAGTTTAAAAATACAATAAAAATTAGTTGAAGAACAGAACACGTTTGCATTCTCGTACCAGATCGTACATGCGATACGCGAGGGGGGTGCGCGCACCAGGCACCGATATCCGTGTCGGATCGCGCCTCGCGGGCGCGCTCAGACGCAATCGGGTCCGCAAACGGCGGGCGCGCATCAGCGGGCGCAGCGCAACGCGCAACCCACCCGTTTCGCGGCGGTAATTGGCACTGGCTTGCGCGCTCATTGCGGCGTCCCCTCCGCATCGGACCGGGTAGCCTGATGAGCTGACTTTGCTTCGCTTTGAGTGGGTCAAACACAAACGCTTAGTTTGAGATCTACATCCTTATAAACATATTTTATTATAACAAAAATATTTATTATTAACAAGATATTTAGATAGACTCGGTATCCCGCATCCGGACCAGCCCCGGCGCATCTGTCAACTCCTACTCCCTGAGCCAGATTCCTTCTCCATTCTTTCCCCCTTATCCATCTCTTTCTGCATTCTCCTTTCTTCTTCTTTCCGTCATCCTTCTCTGTTTTGAGCATTCAAATGCAGTTTACTTCTTTCTATTCTTTCAAGGGGGGACCCCCCTACGTGTGGGGTCTCTGGAACTCCGTAAAACCGAATCCAACTTCCGACTCCGTCTTTCATCTCACGACCTCTGAGGGGCCGTGTCATACTGGGTCTCTTCGTGTTTTCTGCAAGTTGTTCAATGTGTGCTTATTGTATTGATCATTTTTCCTTTTTTTGTGGTGGGTGGGCGAGAGCGTGGCGTGCGGTTTCATTATGGACGGAGGGAGCAGAGAACGTAATGCTCGTCTCCGACGAGATTCGCGTCATGCATTAACTCACATACCAAATTTCATTCCCGATACGTTAAGGTCCTTAACCTGCGTTTTCCAGAACTGGAATTGGTGTTGTGGCGTGCTGGGTGTTTTGGGCTGGTGGGCTACAGGGGGCAACACTCTCTTGTTTGTGGTGTGGTATGGTGGGGGGTGTGCTCTATGTGTGTCGGTCACCAAACTGCGGCCAGGTTATGGTTTTATACCTGTCATGTTATAGAGAACGCATAATACCTGTATGGGGGGGGTTATGGTTGGTGGGTATAGTTTGTGCGTAAGTAGCTGGTGTTGTTTAGGGTTGAGCGTGGTGTTCTATACTCAGTGTAATGATATATGAGGCGTTCGGAGTGTTTACTCTGCAGAGGCGTTTGGAATGCGAAGAAGAAACCTCGGCGAAAATCCATTAGAGGTTCGGCGAGGGCTATAAAAAACGATCCCTTTAATGCAGGTGGAGTGCGTGATTGGTTCTCTTTCTGTGTTGTTGTGTGTGTGCTAGATTCGATTTCTTTTCCGGAAATTCGTGAGGATCTTGCGATGTAATATGGGTATGGTAGGATGGAAATTAGTATCGTGTATGTGTTGTGTTATGTCGTCACGCGCTCGTTGCTGTCTCGTGGTATAGTGGAGGGGTTCTGTTCTGTCGGTCAAACAGACTTCGGTCTTTTTTTGACCGTTCCAAGTGGTGTTTCGCGTGGCGCTCTGAACGCTCTGTTAGGCCTAACTTCAGCCGCTCTCGGCTGAGAATACGGGGTTGGCGCACAAGGGTCGTAAAGCGAGATAGTGTGCGGGCTTAGTGTCCACCTCGGTGGTGTGGGAGTGGTTCGGTGTTTACTGGCTTTCTTGGTTATAGTTACATCTCTGATTGTGGGGCAGTGGTATGCTGTGTGGTTGAATTTTACACCTGGTCGTTTGTGTCGGGGTGTTTCGGGTGGTTGGGCGGTTGGTGGAGTTGGGCGTCTTTATCTATATTATATACTCAGAGTTTATATGTGTCTCGTAGATTGTTGTCATATCTCGATAGGCTCTATGTGCTTCATTATCGAGAAAGGCTAGGTTAATTCGGTCAAACTGGGACTGCTGCATCAATACTATAGTTATTTTGTCATTTGTGATTAGTTATTAGTCTTTGTGTGTTGTGTGTGGTTATTATATGATAGTGATTGGGTATTGTGTGCGTATCTTGATCTAGGTAATAATTTATATTATTATATATTATTAATAATATATATTATATAGTATGTAGTAGTGTATTAGTATTATGTATATATAGTGTATGGTTTTGGTGGTATATGTATGTGTGGGATTGATATGCGGTTTATGTGGGGATATATTAATAGTTAGTATTTGTTATGATATTTATAAATATATATATATATTTACAAGG
>JABUQX010031885.1:0-5000 GCA_015478945.1 Trachelipus rathkii
TCGCTCAAAATAATTTTTTTTCGACCGTGGAATTTTTGATTGTCACATACTTGTCTAGATCGTGAACATTTCCATCGAAGAGAATTTCTTTCTGCATCTGGCATCTCTTGGAAATTTTTTTGAACAGAGCGTCTTCGGAATTAGAGCGTCGTCGTCACAAACATCGCGCGCCGTGAGAGCAGCTATTGCTCGCAAGCGCAAAGACATTTTTATGTAAAACCTCGCACGAGCTACGGGGTTTAAAACGGAAGAAAAATATTAAAAACGTTGGAGATCTCCTATCTGGTAGCTGCGTCTCACTGATTTTGATGTTTTTCCAACATTGGGCTGCTATTTATTTATAAGCAAATTATAACACCGCATATGTAAAACCTCCGGTTTTTTTTTAAATATATAATATGATTAGTTAGTTCTATTTTTATCAGTACAAATTCAATTTCCTTTCAACCAATTCCAGTGATGAAAAAAACTCAGAATAGAATCCATCATTTTGCAGTCAAAACTACTCACTTCAAATTTGAAACCTTTCTTGTTTTTCGAAAGTCCTACGATATCGTCTATGTTCTCGCTCGTTTCGACCTTCTCGCGTCGACGCGTTAGGTCGTCAAAATTATAAAACGACGACGCTTCCATCATCATCATCTTCTTTTCCTTCTTTTCATTTTTTTATCATTCCTCTTCCGTTTCGAGATACCCTTGTGAAAGATAATTTGGGCGTCATGTCTTTTCGAAATTTTCGAGCCGCCAACGAAAGGGTTTCAAGATTTTTAAATAAGGAAATCGCTGTCAGTGTGGGGGTGTCAAACACTTCCTCGACTTTTCAAACATCACGTTCAATCCTTCCAAATCTAACTTTTTGACGTTAGGAAAGCAAGCAGCGATCCTGTTAATGCGCCATAAAATTTACAATACGGGGAAACCAAATCCTAGAAGACAGTGCTAATTTTTTTTTTGTAAATTAAATACTGGGTACGTCCATTTGAAAACATTAATATCCATCGAGCTTCGGACGACGGGATAAAACACGCTTTGACCGCTATACTTCATTAGGGTTTCTTTAAAAAATTCCAAGTGCTCTATTTTTGGTAAACAAACGTTGATAGAAACGCAAAAAAACAGGTTTAAATATTGATATTCTTCGATGATTAACGTAAGTGATTTCAAATTCGGGTATGCACGCGCAGGGGGCTAACGCCCCGATGAAACCGGGTGAAATAAACGATGATGATAAAATTTCAGTGAGACCTGGTAAGGTAAATGGCCGGTTTAATTTTAATAATAAAAAAAAAAAAAAAAAAAAAAAATAACAATTGTCGGGACAAAATGAACCGTCAAAATATAGAATCAAAAATCTAGTTTAGATTAAGGTAAAATGAAAAGAAAATCGATTATATATATATATATATATATATATATATATATATATATATATATATATATATATTTTTATATATAAATTTTTTTTTTAAAAAAATATTCGATTTTATATAGGAAAAAGATAGATATATATATTGTATAATATATATATATATATTTATAATAATATATATATATATATATATACGTCATAACATAGAATGAAAAATATAGTTTAGATTAAGGTAAAATGAAAAGAAAATCGATTATATATATGTATATATGCAAACTTTTTTTTCAAATAAATTTTTGAAAATTCAAATCGTTAATTTTTCCCTTAATTTTACACCCTAGACAATTGTAGTCCAAAGTATTTAAATTTACGGAGAAACTCGGGTGTTTGTCATCGTGGTCAAAACAGTTTAAGCTGACGTAACATTTGTCGGTGGAGCGACCCCGGTAATAATTCCTTTTCGATGCCGATTCTCGTGGCATCTTCATCAAATTTTCAATGATAAGCTTTTTACCGATACTCACTCGATTCCATATGCCTTTTAGCAGCCTATTTCTGTTCTCGAAAGAAAGAAGAACTTGGGCATAGTCTCGAGGAGGATGATTATCTGAATTCTCGTTTCTACTCTCATTGTTATCTATTTCGAAGAATTCCGAGGTTGATAGTACTTTCTTAGTAGCACGTTTATTCGTTTTTTTATTTTCATCGGTAATGGAAATTTTAATAGTCGACTCGTTACCATTACCAAAGATAAAGTTTTGAATTTCGTCTTCACCCAAGAATTTGGCAATTTTGAAACGAAGGATTTTGAAAATTGGAAAAAGGCATTCGTCGTAAGAATATAACGAAATAACATCGCGAGCGTCGTCATCTTCAACCCCATCAACCGAACAAAACTCAACGTGAATTTTTGCCCTTAAAAGGTCTTCCTTTCTGATATTTTTTTTTAATATCTCTTCCACAATGGCAGATCCTCGCGCGAGCGAAAGTAAAGTTCTATAAGATATATTCACGGGTTGAACAGATATTAACATCGTGATGCGGCCCTGTTTAGTCCTATTTATTGTAGATAATGTGGCTCGAGTTCTTGGAGACAATTCTTACGCATAGGCTTGTAGAATGCTTAATATCCAACTTTATATTTATCGCGCTAGGAAAATAATAGTTAAATTTAATTTATAATTATTAGATTTATTAGTTAAATGAAAAAAATTACTAATCACTTATATATTATATATAATAATAAAACCATTTTTATTTAGAAAAATTTATTTAAATTAGCAATCTCATTATCTTAAATCAAGAACTATGAAGCGACATCTTTTGTTTCTCGGAAGGAGGAGCGGCCTCTAATAAGAAATTCACGATGTCGACCTCCTTTTTTAGGGCACTCGATGATTTTAGGTGTGCTACCTTAGCGACAAATTCCTACGTAATTTAGGGCATTATTTAGGAATGTTATATTGGTTTGTTCGAATGCGAAAAGACGGGCCATGCGTCGCCCAGCACAAAATCGTAATGCTTATAATATAAGGTCATCCGAGGTTCTCGAAGGTCAGAACTTTCTGACACCCCAAATTTCCAATCTTTCACAACTAAGATGAAAACAAACTCTTTTGATTTACACGATACCTAGAAATAAATGCCATTTTTGCATTCTGCAATAATATCAATCATAAACAATATAAATTTTTTAACTTTCCTCTTATTGGCATCGTAGGTCTCGATTTTCAACCGGCCTAACAATTTGCACTCGCTAATTTCGAAAAGGAAGAATAGAAGTATCCATCTCTTACCGTTTTCGAGTTTATAACTTAGAAACCGCGAAGATCGAACGTCGAATGGGGTCTATCGACGAAGTGCGCTACCTTAGCGAGAATTTCCAATGTAATCAAGTGCATTGTTCAGGAATGTTATATTGGTGGGTTCCAATGCGAAAAGAGCGGCCATGCGGCGGTCAGCGCAAAAATACGTAATACCTACGATCTAAAGTTGAGTTCTCGATTGTCAGAACTCTCCAACATCACCGAATTTCATATCTTTCACAATTAAGATGAAAAAAAAACTCCTTCGATTTACATGATAGCTGGAAATATTTAATTATTAAGATTTAGAAAAATTAAGTATAAAGAAAAAAATTTATATAATACGTGAGTACCTGATCATCAATTCTTTATAGACTTTGATTCCGTAATTAATTTTTTTTGGTTTCCCTTGAAAAAAAACTCGCTTAAGGAATGAAAAATATATTTTGCACCATCTCCCGAGAAGTAAAATTTAACGTTATTTCACGCTTTCGTCAAAAAAAATATTTTAATAACTGAAGAATAAAAAATGAAACAAGACAAAATATTTTATTACCATAAAACTAAAAAAGGAAACGCCAGAGTAGGGTTGATATTTTTGTCCTTTTTTTCATCGATTCGTTAAAAATAGGCAGAAAAATAACGGTAAATCACTAAGGGGTGAAGGGGGGGTTGGTATATATATAAAAAAGATTTAATGAGGTCTCGGTCTTTAAAAGGGGGCTAAAAACACGTCCACCCTAAAGAAAAGGCGCGAATTTTTAACCCTACTTTGCGACTAGAGTGCGGCGCCCGAGAAGTAGAAATCCTCAAAATTTGCTACCTTCTAGCTTACCTACGGATACAGACAGCTCAACCCACCGCGCCTAAGCGCGAGGACCGTTAACGGAATTGTTGACACCACTGCCCGAGAAAAAGATTCCATAATTTTTTTTGGCTTCCGCGAGAAAAACTCGCTTAGGGAACGAAAAATTTATTTTGCCCCTACTCTCGAGAAGTCGAAAGTAACGTTATTTAGTGCCCCGATCGTAGCAGAAGGGGGGGAAGGAACCCTTTAGATATTTTTATGTTAATTTTCAAAGTGTTCTTTAGAAGGCCCGACACCCCACGGAAAGTAACAAGGGGCGTATAAACACTCTCCAGCTGCTTTTAGTTTTATGATATCCGAAGCCGCTTCGAAAAAATAATCGACGGATCGCGAAAGGCGACCGCAGTTTCGATTTATTACTTCGTTAAAACAAGCTTAACCTTACTTGGCTACTCGAAATCCTAGATTCAGTAACTTTTTTTTCGGTTTCCTCGGGAAAAACTCGCTTAGGGAACGACAAATTTATTTTGTCCCATCTCCCGAGAAGTCAAAAGTAACGTTATTTCCTGCTCCGATTGGAGCGTAAGGGGAAGGAACCCTCCAAAATATATATGATTACTCACGAATAACAAAATTAGAAACGAAGATGTGTAAAAACGAAAAATGTATTCAAATATATCTTCGACTGGACAAAATGATAGACGTCTAGACAAATGACGTCAGAGGGTAAACCATGCCGGATCCAATAGAAATACAAGAAAAGTTGCTAATCCTTAAATTATCAAAAAGTATATAATATAAGCGTCGCGGCCTTAGCTTCTTTTAATAAAAAAAGGTATAAAGAAGGAATGAAAATACAATTTTTTTTAAACAATTTTTATTATTATCATGTATAAAAAATATTGATGTTTTATGCAAACAAATATGAGTGGTAAGAGAAAAACGCCACGATTTACCCGTTTGGGAACCGCGCTTCATAATTTGTTAACGTTTTCATTTTATTAATAATAATAATAAT
>JABUQX010031885.1:7500-26399 GCA_015478945.1 Trachelipus rathkii
CATGAAACCGGGTATCGATATTTCGGCTTGAATCTTTTGATAAGCCGTCCCAAAAATCTTTCCTTGCTTTCCGCGTTCGAGAGTTTCAAATAGTTTTCGAAATTTTCGCGTCTACTTATTCGATCTACTTTACGTTTACGTTGCAAAATGGACTGCGCTGATTTTCGTTTTTCCACCGTTTTCTTTGGTTCGCGCGAACTACAGCTCTGATATCTTTATCCTCTATGTTGAGAGTTTTTTTGAAGAAAGTCTTGCAAACTCGAATCCACCTGTCATCTAGTAGGAAATATCCATTATTATTTCGTCTTAAACTGCCCGGTTTTACATTTTTAGGATAACATCTTTTGATGCGTTTCTCGAGGAAACTTTGTCGTAGGGTTTTCTGGCTTTTAATTTCCAAAAATTCGGAAAGATTTTTTGCATCACATCCTCCTTTATAATGTTGGCGCATTTGAAGCGGCAATTTTTATCGCAGGACCGCTTTTCCATGTCTCGATTGATAAAAAGCCGAGCGCAAGATTCGGTCGCCGCGTAAACCAAATGATCGAAAGGAGCGAGGGTTACAGAAGCTCCTATTATTAGTAGTAAGTCGTAATTTCGAAACTCTTTGATGCGTTTACTTATGGTAACGGCTCGTTGTATAATAAGATATCCGGTTTCACCAATTCGTATTTGGTCGTATGTTCTGTTCGCCTAAGATGCACCTCGTTGTGAGTTTAAATTAACTATGACACCCTTGCAGCGAAAAATTCTCTTTTATAGACGAAAAGTGTTACGTCAGATTGATTTATTATGATTAGTAAGCAAAAAGTATTTCGAAAAACAAAATATTCCAATTTAATTAATTTAAAATAATCCATTGTTCTATTTTAATTAGATTTTGCTTAGCTGACATATTATATTAAAAATACATTTTAAAAGCTTGAATTTTTTTGATTATTAAGCAAAACATATTAAAAAAAAAACAAATATCATAATTTATTTAAATTTTGCTTTGGTGACAAATTCTAAAAAAAATATTTTTTTTTAAACTATTTTTTTGACTATTAAGCAAAACATTATTATTTACCAAAATTATTTCAATTTATTTAAATTGCGCTTAGTTGGCAAAAAGTATTGCGAAAAACAAAATATTCCATTTTTATTAATTTAAATAAACCTTTGGTATATTGCTTAGTTGACATATTATATTCAAAATAAATTTTATTAGCTTGATCTTCCTTTTAAGATTAAACCGCCCTGTTTTCCGAGACGCAGGTTACGGTAATTTTTCATCATCGTCAAAAACAACAAAAAAAACACAAAACGTTTCATTTTAAACATTCCAGTTTGACCGACATGTAGACACCGACATGTAGACACCGACATGTAGACAGACATGTAGACACCGACATATAGACACCGACGTGTAGACACCGACATATAGACACCGACGTGTAGACACCGACATGTAGACCGACGTGTAGACACCGACATGTAGACACTGACATGTAGACACCGACATGTCGACAGACATGTAGAAACCGACGTGTAGACACCGACATGTAGACACCGACGTGTAGACACCGACATGTAGACACTGATATGTAGACACCGACATGTAGACGCCAACATGTAGACAGACATGTAGACACCGACATGTAGAACGACATGTAAACCGTCGTGTAGACAGACATGTAGACCAATATATTAACCGACGTGTACACCAATATGTAGACCGTCATGTAGATATACATGTAGAAAGACATGTAGACCGTTATGTAGACCGACATGTAGACACCGACATGTAGACACTGACATGTAGACACCGACATGTAGACAGACATGTAGACACCGACGTGTAGACACCGACATGTAGACACTGATATGTAGACACTGACATGTAGACACCGACATGTAGACACCGACATATAGACACCGACATGTAGACACCGACGTGTAGACACCGTCATGTAGACACTGATATGTAGACACGGACATGTAGACACCGACATGTAGACACCGACATATAGACACCGACATGTAGACACCGACATGTAGACGCCAACATGTAGACAGACATGTAGACACCGACATGTAGAACGACATGTAAACCGTCGTGTAGACAGACATGTAGACCAATATATTAACCGACGTTTACACCAATATGTAGACCGTCATGTAGATATACATGTAGAAAGACATGTAGACCGTTATGTAGACCGACGTGTAGACCGATGTGTAGTCCGACATATAGATCATCGTGTAGACATACATGTAGACCGTCATGTAGATATACATGTATACCGACATAAACAGCCCGTAAATAGCCCTACTCATGTCATTTTCCGTGATGGGTTTTCACGACTTTTTTTTCATAGTCCCCTGACAAATTTGAAATACCTAATAAATATATTTTTTACTTTTCTGTTTTTATCCCTCATTTTACCCTGCGATACGAATTTTCCAAAGAAAATATGGAAATTTTCACGAGCCCGAAACTAAAAATGATAAAAATGATGGTCAATTTTATAAGAAGTTTTATATTTACCTTTTTAATGAATATGTCCACATATACTTAGACCTTCGAATTAGCACTTAGACCTTCGACTTAGCACTTAGACCTTCGACTTAGCACTTAGACCTTCGACTTAGCACTTAGACCTTCGAATTAGCACTTAGACCTTCGACTTATACTTAGACCTTCGACTTATACTTAGACCTTCGACTTAGCACTTAGACCTTCGACTTATACTTAGACCTTTGACTTATATTAGTTCCCGTTGAAACGTCACTATATCGAGTTGAAGCGAGTTGATACACTAAAAAGTGGCATTTGAAAGCGTTCAGCCGCTTTTGCGATTCCCGTAAGGCGACACTATACTATAGTGACGTTTCGAAGGGAACCGAAAAACGATTTAACTTGATCGCGCAACACCTTTTAAGGTATAAACTATCACTTCAACCCCATATAGTGACGTCTCAACGGGAACTGATATAAGTCAAAGGTCTAAGTGTGAAAATCTAAAAAATCACAGAGAAAAATAATTTCCCAAAAAATTTTAAGTCGAAATTATTTTTCGGAATTTGCACTTAGACCTTCGACTTATATTAGTTCAACAAACAAACGAACGAACGGTCAGACGAACAAACGAACACAAAACATACTATATAAGTCGGAGGTCTAAGTGCAAAAAACTCGAAAACTACGATAGCCACAAGAAAACTAATAACATTCGTGGAATCAGCGTAAGATATTTGTTCTAAAAATGGAAAAAAAAAATTTTTTGATTTTTTTGGTTGTTTATTTTTTTTTTCTCGAAAACTACGATAGCTACAAAAAAAATAATAACCTTTTTGGAATCAGCGTAAGAAATTTGTTTTAAAAATGGAGAAACAATAGTTTCCCTGTAGCTATCGTAGTTTTCGAGAAAATAAAATAAATAACCAAAAAAATCCAAAAACAAATTTTCATATTTTCAGAACAATTTTCTTACGCTGATTCCACGAATGTTATTAGTTTTCTTGTAGCTATCGTAGGTTTTGAGAAAAAAAATAAAATAGCCCCAAAAAATCAAAAAAAAATTTTTTTGCCATTTTTAGAACAAATTTCTTACGCTGATTCCACGAATGTTATTAGTTTTCTTGTAGCTATCGTAGTTTTCGAGAAAAAAAATAAATTATCCCAAAAAAAAAAAAAAAAATTTTTTTTTCATTTTTAGAACAATTTTCTTACGCTGATTCCACGAATGTTATTAGTTTTTGGAAAGCTATCGTATGTTTTGAGAAAAACAATAAAATACCCCAAAAAATCAAAAAAAATTTTTTGCCATTTAGAACAATTTTCTTACGCTGATTCCACGAGAATGTTATTAAGTTTTCTTGTTAGCTATCGTAGTTTTCTGGAGAAAAAATAAAATAGCCCAAAGAGAGAGGCAGGAAAAAATTTTTATTTGACCATTTTTTAGAAGCAATTTTCTTACGTCTGATTCCACGAAGTGTTATTAGTTTTCCTTGTAGTATATCGTAGTTTTTATCGTAGCTATTTAATTTAATTTTTTTTTAAAAAATCATATTACGTTTAGTTTACCTCTAAAAAGTTATATATATATATATATAGCGTCGGGCAGGGTGACTAAATAAAAAAAATTAAATAAATGATCGAATGAATAACGGTAAAGCTAAAGTGTAAATAATATATATGATATATAATATATATATATATATATATATATATATATATATATATATTATATATATATAACTATATATATATAATATATATATATATAATATGGCTATATAGGGGGCTCGGCTCGAGCCCCCTAAAAAGGAGTTTTTACCCTTTTAGGGGGCTCGATGCCGATGGGGACTGAAGGGGGGGATGTTTTCATACCCCGGAAGGGGATGGTCGAGAGAACCCTACCCGCGACACCCAAAGGACCAAAGAGCGGGGGTTCCGGAGAAAAACCCATCCCCGGAGGGGGGATTAGTCCCCCCCGTAGTCCCCCCAGAAGGCCGAGAGACCCGACTCCTGAACATCGGGGTGGTCTACCCGTGGGTATTCGTTAGTTAAACACCCCTAACACTCTGGCGCCCTATTTTTTTGCGGTCAAAGTCTTTTTTTTCTGTGCCATGCATATGCAACAATGTGTATGCCTTACTGTAGGTGCTGTTGTTCTCTAGTTACATGATGTCAGCTTTAGACACTAACCTATATATATATATATATATATATACAGAGATATTAGTAAAATATAGTATATTATATATATTATATATATATTAATAATATATATATATATATATATATATATATATATATATATATATACTATCGAATTATATCGATATATCCAGTACTCGATATATCGATAATAGTTTCGATATATCGAAATATCGAACTTTATATAAACTTTATTTTTTTCTATTTTCGGAACAAGTATTTAACGCTGATTCCACGAATGTTAATAGTTTTCTTTAGCTATCGTAGTTTTCGAGAAAAAAATAAAATAGCCCAAAAATCAAAAAAAATTTTTTTTGCCATTTTAGAACAATCTTCTTACGCTGATTCCATGAATGTTATTAGTTTTCTTGTAGCTAACGTAGTTTTCGAGAAAAAAATAAATAACCCAAAAAAATTCAAAATTTTTTTTTTTCATTTTTAAAACAATTTTCTTAAGCGCTGATTCCACGATTGTATTAGTTTTCCTTGTAGCTATGTAGTTTTTGAGAAACAAAATAAAATAGCCCCAAAAACCAAAACATTTTTTTTGCCATTTTCAGAACAATTTTCTTACGCTTGAATTCCCGAATGTTTATAGTTTCTTGTAGCTATCGTAGTTTCGAGAAAAAAATAAAATATCAAAAAAAAAATCAAACAAATTATTTTTTTTTCTATTTTTAGAACAAATATTTTACGCTGATTCCACGAATGTTATTAGTTTTCTTGTAGCTATCGTAGTTTTTGAGAAAAAAAATAAAATACCCCCAAAAAATAAAAAATTTTTTTTTGCCATTTTTAGAACAATTTTCTTACGCTGATTCCACGAATGTTATTAGTTTTCTTGTAGCTATCGTAGTTTTCGAGAAAAAAAATAAAAATCTAAAAAAATCAAAAAAATTTTTTTTTTCATTTTTAGAAACATATTATCTTACGCTGTATTCCACGAATGTATGTTTTTTGTAAGCTATCCTACTGTTTTTCGAGATACCTATCGTAAAACCCACTATGACGTCATATATTGACGCCTCATCGGGGACTAAAATAAGTCGAAGGTTTAAGTGCAAATTCCGAAAAAAAAATGAACAGAAAATATCGGGGAAATATTTTCTTGTGATTTTTTTAGATTTTTACACTTAGACCTTCGCCTTATATTAGTTCCCGAACAGGCGTCACTATATGACGTCATAATCGGTTTAACGATAGTCTGAGCTTAAGAAAATGGTATTTGAAAGCATTGCCGCTTTTGCGATTCCCGTAAGGCGACACTATAACTATAGTGACTTTCGAAGGGAAACCGAAAACGATCTAACTTGATCGGCCAACACCTTTTAGGATAAACTATCACTTTCAACCCCCATATAGTGACGTATCACGGGAACTGATGATAAGTCAAGGTCTAAGTGTGGCAAATCTAAAAAAATCACAGAGAAAATAATTCCCAAAAAATTTTCAAGTCGAAATATTTTTCGGAATTTGCACTTAGAACTTCGACTTATATTAGTTTCAACAAACCAACGAACGAACGGTCAAGACGAACAAACGAAACACTAAAAAACATAACTATATAAAGTCGAGGCTATAAGTGCAAAAAACTCGAAAAACTACGATACTTACAAGAAAACTAATAACATGCGTGGGAATCAGCGTAAGATATTTGGTTCTAAAAATGGAAAAAAAAAAATTTTTTGTTTATTTTGGTTATTTTATTTTTTTTTCCTCGAAAACTACGATAGCTACAAAAAAATAATAAGCCTTTTTGGAAATAGCGTAACGAAATTTTGTTTTACAAAATGGAAAAAAAAAATAGTTTCTTGAGCTATAGTATAGTTTTCGCAGAAAAAAAATAAAATAGCCCCAAAAAAACAAAAATTTTTTTGCCATTTTCAGAACAATTATCTTACGCTGATTCCACGAATGTTATTAGTTTTCTTGTAGCTAACGTAGTTTTCGAGAAAAAAATAAAGAAATCAAAAACAAAAATAAAAAAAATTTTTTTCATTTTTAGAACAATTTTGTTACGCTGATTCCACGAATGTTATTTATATATATATATATAGCTATCGTAGTTTTCGAGAAAAAAAAAATAAATAGCCCCAAAAAATCAAAAAAAAATTTTTTGCCATTTTTAGAACAATTATCTACGCTGATTCCACGAATGTTATTTGTTTTCTTGTAGCTATCGTAGTACGAAGAAAAAAAATAAATACCCAAAAAATCAAAAAATTTTTTTTTTTCATTTTTAGAACAATTTCTTTACGCTGATTCCACGAATGTAATTAGTTTTCTTGTAGCTATCGTAGTTTTTTTTATCCCAAATAAAATAGCCCCAAAAAAACAAAAAAATTTTTTTCCCATTTTTAGAATAATTTTCTTACGCTGATTCCACGAATGTTATTGGTTTTCGTAGCTATCGTAGTTTTTGAGAAAAAAAAAAATAAAATAGCCCCAAAAATCAAAAAAAAATTTTTTGCCATTTTTAGAACAATTTTCTTACGCTGATTCCACGAATGTATTAGTTTTCTTGTAGCTATCGGTTAAGTTTTTCGAAGAAAAAAATAAAATAGCCCATGAAAAAATCAAAAAAATTATTTTGCCATTTTTAAGAAACAATTTTCATCTTACGCTGATTCCAACGAATTTATTGTTTTCTTGTAGCTAATCGTAGTTTTTGAGAAAAAAATAAAAAGCCCCAAAAAATCAAAAAAATTTTTTTGCCATTTTTAGAACAATTTTTCTTACGCTGATTCCACGAAATCTTTTTAGTTTTTTCTTTTTGCTTTCGTAGTTTGTCGAGAAAAAAAAATAAAACATTCCCAAAATATTTTTATAAGTTTTTTTTTTCATTTTTAGAACAATTTTATTACGGCTGATTCCACGAAGTTATTAGTTGTTCTGTAGCATCCTCAGTTTTCGAGATACCTATCGTTAAACCCACTTGACGTCATATAGTGACGCCAATTCGGGACTAATATAAGTCGAAGTCTAAGTGCAAATTCCGAAAAAAAAATTGAACAGAAAATTATCGGGGGAAATATTTTTTTTGTGATTTTAGAGATTTTCACACTTAGACCTTTGACTTATATCAGTTCCCGTTGAAACGTCACTATATCGAGTTGAAGCGAGTTGATACACTAAAAAGTGGCATTTGAAAGCGTTCAGCCGCTTTTGCGTTCCGCGTAAGGCGACACCTATTACTATAGTGACGTTTCTGAAAAGGAATCGAAGAAACATCCTAAACTGTGATGCGCGCAATCCACCTTTAAGGTATAAACTATCACTTCAACCCAATATAGTGACGTCGCAACGGGAACTGATATAAGTCCAGAAGGTCCCTAAGTGTGAAATCCTAAAAATCAACAGAGAAAATAATTTCCACCCAAAATTTTAAGTCGAAATCATTTTTCGGAATTTGCACTTAGCTCGACTTATATGAGTTCAACAGAACAAACGAAATGGCGAACGGTCGACAGACAAACGAACAAACAAAACATACTATATAGAAGTCGAAGTCTAAGTGCAAAAGACCTCGAAAACTACGATAGCCACAAGAAAACTAATAATTTCGTGGAATCAGCGTAAGATATTTGTTCTAAAATGGGAAAAAAAAAATTTTTTGATTTTTTTGGTTATTTATTTTTTTTTCTCGAAAACTACGATAGCTACAAAAAAAATAATAACCTTTTTGGAATCAGCGTAAGAAATTTGTTTTAAAAATGGAGAAATTAGTTTTCTTGTAGCTATCGTAGTTTTCGAGAAAATAAAATAAATAACCAAAAAAATCCAAAAACAAATTTTCATATTTTCAGAACAATTTTCTTACGCTGATTCCACGAATGTTATTAGTTTTCTTGTAGCTATCGTAGTTTTCGAGAAAAAAAATAAAATATCCAAAAAAATTAAAATTTTTTTTTCCATTTTAGAACAATTTTCTTACGCCGGAATCCACGAATGTTATTAGTTTCTTGTAGCTATCGTAGTTTTTGAGAAAAAAATAAAATAGCCCCAAAAATCAAAAAAAAATTTTTTTGCCATTTTTAGAACAATTTTCTTACGCTGATTCCACGAATGTTATTAGTTTTCTTGTAGCTATCGTAGTTTTCGAGAAAAAAAATAAAATAGCCCCAAAAAATCAAAAAAATTTTTTTGCCATTTTTAGAACAATTTTCTTACGCTGATTCCACGAATGTTATTAGTTTTCTTGTAGCTATCGTAGTTTTTATCGTAGTTATTTATTTAATTTTTTTTAAAAAAAATCATTTAGTTTAGTTACCTCTAAAAATTAATTAACATAGAAAACTGAATTTAAGGGTGACTAAATTAAAAAAAAATTAAATAAATGCGCGAATGAATACGGTAAAGCTAAAGTGTTAAATATATATATATATATACATATATATATATATATATATATATATATATATATATATATATATATATATATATATATATATATATATATAATATATATATAAAAATAAAATATAAGAATGTTTTACCCTACTTTGCGACTAGAGTGCGGCGCCCGATAAGTAGATATCATATATATATATATATATATAGTTTATATACATATATATGACAGCTCAACCCACCGCGCCTAAGCGCGAGGACCGTTAACGGAATTGTTGACACCACTACCCGAGAAAACGATGGTGAGCGAATTCCCGTTAGAACAGAGGGCAGGAGCTCTCCCTCGAAAATCGAAAGGTCTTTAGGATCTCATCATCGGGTCTAGGGCCTTTCCATGGCTCGGAACGTCGTCCGCAATCGAAAAAATACTCAAGTTACCTGATCATCAATTCTTTATAGACTTTGATCCCGTAATTACTTTTTTTTGGTTTTTCTCGAAAAAAACTCGCTTAAGGAACGAAAAATTTATTTTGCACCATCTCACGAGAAGTAAAAAGTAACGTTATTTCGTGCTTTTGCTTCCCGCGAAATTCGTATATTTGCCAAAAAATAATAATATTTTTTTAATTTTGTTAAATATGCGATTATTCTTTTTTTTTAATTTAGTCTCCCATAAAATATCATTTTCTTTATTAAATCATTTTTTAGGGTGTCTAAATTAAAAAAATTAAAAATAGTAGTCTAAGTGCTAAGTCGAAGGTCCCTAAGTATAAAGTCGAGGTCTAAGTGCTAAGTTGAAGGTCTAAGTGCTAAGTCGAAGGTCTAAAGTTCTACAAATGAAATGCTAAAATCTAAAATTTCTCAAAGAAAGAAAATAAAACACAAAATTTTTTTAGGTGTCGAAATTATTTTCGGAATTTGCACTTACACCCCCTTCGACTTATATCATGTCCCGATCCAGCGTCACTATAGACGTCATAAGACGAGAGAGGTATAGGTTTAGCTAGAGTACTGGTATTTGAAAGGGCGGGTTCCCGCTAGTGTGTGCGATTCCCGTAAGGCGACACTATACTATAGTGACGTTTCGAAGGGAACCGAAAAACGATCTAACTTGATCGCGCAACACTTTTTAAGGTATAAACTATCACTTCAACCCCATATAGTGACGTCTCAACGGGAACTGATATAAGTCAAAGGTCTAAGTGTGAAAATGTAAAACATCACAGAGAAAATAATTTCCCAAAAAATTTTAAGTCGAAATTATTTTTCGGAATTTGCACTTAGACTTTCGACTTATTTTAGTTCAACAAACAAACAAACGAAAGTCAGAGATATACGTCGAAAGGTCTATGTGCTAAGTCAAGGTCTAGGTGCTAAGTCGAGGTCTAAGTGCTAGTCGAGAAGGTCTAAGTATAATGTCGAAGTCTAAAGTGCTAGTCGAAGGTCTAAGTAAAAGTCGAAGGTCTAAGTATAAGTCGATAGGTCTAAGTGCTAAGTCGAAGGTCTAAGTATTAAGTCGAAGGGTCTAGCTAAAGTCGAAGGTCTAAAGTATAAGTTCGAAGGTCTTAAGTACTCAGGTCGAAGGTCTAAATTGCTAAGTCGAAGTCGTAAGTTCAAGTCCAAGGTCTAAGTATAAGTCGAAGGTCTAAGTGCTAACTCGAAGGTTTCTCAAAGAAAATAATACACAAAATTTTTTAAGTCCAAATTATTTTTCGGAATTGCATTAGACCCTTCGACTTATAGTCAGTTCCCGATCAGGCGGTCATATATGACGTCATAATCGGATTGAAGGATAGTTTTAGCTTAGGTAACTGGTTATTTGAAAGCGTTCAGCCGCTTTTGCGATTCCCGTAAGGCGACACTATACTATAGTGACGTTTCGAAGGGAACCGAAAAACGATCTAACTTGATCGCGCAACACCTTTTAAGGTATAAACTATCACTTCAACCCCATATAGTGACGTCTCAACGGGAACTGATATAAGTCAAAGGTCTAAGTGTGAAAATCTAAAAAATCACAGAGAAAATAATTTCCCAAAAAATTTTAAGTCGAAATTATTTTTCGGAATTTGCACTTAGACCTTCGACTTATATTAGTTCAACAAACAAACGAACGAACAGTCAGAGATATAAGTCGAAGGTCTATGTGCTAAGTCGAAGGTTTAAATGCTAAGTCGAAGGTTTAAGTGCTAAGTCGAAGGTCTAAAAATGGAAAAAAATTTTTTTTTTTTTTTTTGGTTATTTATTTTTTTTTCTCGGAAACTACGATAGCTACAAAAAAAATAATAACCTTTTTGGAATCAGCGTAAGAAATTTGTTTTAAAAATGGAAAAACAATAGTTTCCTTGTACCTATCATAGTTTTCGAGAAAATAAAATGCTAAGGTGGTAACACAAAAAAACGTTCCCTTTATTATGGGTTTGTGCCAAATTTTTTATTTGAATGTTCCGTTTAGAATTTTTTTCCACCGATAATAAAAAAAACACGGAATTTAGGCCATAAACTAGCACGCCTATGTTAAAGATGCCATGTTGCCATGTTTATATTTTCAAAACTTTATGACAAAGCTTTTTGAAACTATGTCTCCTTACTACGTTGTACTATTTGTAACTCTTTGATTATTCTACGTACGATAGATTTTTATTTATTTAGTATCAAATTGGCCATTTCCGACCATCAAAAAAGAGTACGTATAATAACATAAATTTTAAAATTCGGATTGTTTCACAGATTCTAAAAAATGTATTAACTCATTTATTAGTTGAAAACTTCAATAACTCAGGAATAATTTGAGATATCGTAAAACTAAAATCGGTCGTAGGGTCCTTAGGTACTCCTCATTAGTTTGCGGGGGTACAGAGGGTTCCTGGGACAAGTTTCAAAATTTCCGGAAAAAACCCTAAGTGTTCCCCCTTTGCATAAGGTGATGGAACAAAAAATTGTTCCCTTTATTATGGGTTTGTGCCATATATTTTAATTGATCGTTTCCTTTAGAAATTTTTTCAACCAGATATAAAAAAAAACAAAGATTTTGGGCCGTAAATTAGCACGCCTCCTTACAGAAGGTCATAACTAATTGATAGATTGAAATTGCATTTACCTATTACCATTATTTTTTTTTCTACGAATTTTTAAAATTCACAAGGTAACGTTCCCTTTAGTGCGATTTTATTATGCGTTTTGGCACAAATTTGATCTTCTTGTTCCCTTTATTAACAAAGAATTTAGGCCGAAATTTTCTGGTGAAAGATGCCATATTGACAGGCTTATATTTTCAAACCTGTGTGACCTAACAAGTTAAAATTGTAGTTTATCGAAAATCGAAAGGTCTTTAGGATCTCATCATCGGGTCTAGGGCCTTTCCATGGCTCGGAACGTCGTCCGCAATCGAAAAAATACTCAAGTTACCTGATCATCAATTCTTTATAGACTTTGATCCCGTAATTACTTTTTTTTGGTTTTTCTCGAAAAAAAACTCGCTTAAGGAACGAAAAATTTATTTTGCACCATCTCACGAGAAGTAAAAAGTAACGTTATTTCGTGCTTTTGCTTCCCGCGAAATTCGTATATTTGCCAAAAAATAATAATATTTTTTTAATTTTGTTTAATATGCGATTATTCTTTTTTTTTTAATTTAGTCTCCCATAAAATATCATTTTCTTTATTAAATCATTTTTTAGGGTGTCTAAATTAAAAAAATTAAAAATAGTAATAAATTTTTATTTTTCGGTAAATATACGAATCTCGCGCTAAGCGAAAACACGAAATAACGTTACTTTTTACTTCTCAAGAGATGGTACAAAATAAATTTTCGTTCGTTAAGCGAGTTTTTTCAAAGAAAACCCAAAAAAATAATTACGAAATCAAAGTCTATAAAGAATTGATATTCAGGTACTTACGTGTTATATAATTGTTTTTTTTCCTTTGTTCTTAATTTTTCTTATTCTTAATTCTTAATTATTAATCGGTAGATACAGGGCGGAAGGGGTCGGAGAGAACGAAGAAAGAAAGGGAGGAAAAAATATTTTCGCGCGTTGCGACGTGCGCGTGTACCTATCGTATGGTTCGTGTTTTCGTACCTGCGGGAAGAAAGTCGGCGTATTAGTTAAACGGTCCCTAAATCTAAAAAATATTCCTTAAATTTAAAATAAATATATTCATTAAAACTAAGAAAAAATGTATTCCTTTAACACTAAAAAACAACACCAGACTTAAAACCAAAAAAATAAAAGTGAGAACAACGGGACGGACGAAACCTCGACAAAAAGTAAAAGGTGGCGGCCGGCCCCCTTTTTCCGTCCGCGGTAAAACGTTCGTTCGTTGCCAAAAAAAATTTCTACAAAAACTCGCTCGCTTTTTCAGATTAACGTTAATAAGAAAGAGCGAACAGACCGACCGCGACATTTCTTTCCGAAGACTCGAAAAACCCAACTACCTTTCCTGTCCGGAATGAAAGGTCGTCGGTCGGTCGGTCGGTCGGTCGGTCGGTCGGTCGGTCCTTCGTTCGATTTGTTATTAACGTTAAAAAATATAACGCGTCGGCCCACCGGCCGTTATTCTTCTTCGTAAAGAGGGCGTCCCCTTTTTACCGAGCCGATAATAACAAGCCGTGGGCGAACGACGCTTCGTCATCGCTTTAGCTACCTTCGATCCCTCCCTTCGGTGTTCGTGATGTGTTGGAAAAATAAGTAGAATCGAATAGAAGAATATAGACGCGATAACGAAACGATGTACGGACGTACGCGTAAAGGAACCGGAGAACCGACCTCGATCGATCGCTTCGTTCTCGGTCGCATAAAAAAATAAAATATAATACTCGCGTAGACTCGGTCGTCTATTACAACTGATCGACGGATCGCGATAGGCGAACAAGGAATGAAAGGCTTATTTTTTCCTATCTCCAGTGAAGTAAAAAGTAACGTTATTTTGTTCCCGGTGGGAGGGGACCATTAGGGTTTTTTTACGTTGATTTTCAAAACGTTCTTTATAAGGCCCAACACCCCCGAAAATTAACGAGGGGTGTCTAAGCACACTACAGCCGCCTTTAGTTTTTCGATATCTGAAGCCGTTTCGAAAACTGATCGACGAATCGCGATAGGAGACCGCAGTTTTTATCTATTACTTCGTTACGACACGCAGGACCTTAAGGAACTTCAAGGACTCCTAAATTCCGTTATTTATTTTTTGTTTTCTCCGAAAAAAAAACTCGCTTAGGGAACGAAAAAATTATTTTGCTCCATCTCCCGAGAAGTAAAAGGTAACGATATTTCGTGCTACGACTGGAGCGTAAATTTCGAAATGTTCCCAGAAAGCCCGACACCACCGGAAAGTAACGACGTCGTTCGTCCAAGCAAGAGATTTTTTCAGGTTAATTTTCAAAGTGTTCTTTAGAAGGCCCTACACCCACGATTAATAACGAGGGGCATTTAAAAGCACTCTCCAGCTGCTTTTAGGTTTACGAAAATGGAACAAGCGCTTTAAAATGGGGGTCATTTACCGATAAATAATCTATATCTTTATCTAGATACTATTATCTATCTATGTACTATTATTTATTAGTTTTTGACGGATCGGGATAGGCGACCGCAATTTCGACGCGCCTAACCTCACCCGGCAACTCGAATTCCAGATTCCATAATTTTTTTTTGGCTTCCTCGAGAAAAACTCGCTTAGGGAACGAAAAATTTATTTTGCCCCTACTCTCGAGAAGTCGAAAGTAACGTTATTTAGTGCCCCGATCGTAGCATAAGGGGGGGAAGGAACCCTTTAGATATTTTCATGTTAATTTTCAAAGTGTTCTTTAGAAGGCCCGACACCCCACGGAAAGTAACAAGGGGCGTATAAACACTCTCCAGCTGCTTTTAGTTTTATGATATCCGAAGCCGCTTCGAAAAAATGATCGACGGATCGCGAAAGGCGACCGCAGTTTCGATCTATTACTTCGTTAAAAACACGCTTAACCTTAAACTTGGCTACTCGAAATCCTAGATTCAGCAACTTTTTTTTCGGTTTCCTCGGGAAAAACTCGCTTAGGGAACGACAAATTTATTTTGTCCCATCTCCCGAGAAGTCAAAAGTAACGTTATTTCGTGCCCCGATTGGAGCGTAAGGGGAAGGAACCCTATAGATTTTTTCACGTTAATTTTCAAAGTGTTCTTTATATTAAAGTTTAATTAATTTTTTTTCCACAAATTATATTCCAAACACGTTCATTTTGATAATTAACCAAAATATATATGATTACTCACGAATAACAAAATTAGAAACGAAGATGTGGCGGCCTTAGCTTCTTTTAATAAAAAAAGGTATAAAGAAGGAATGAAGATACAATTTTTTTTAAACAATTTTTATTATTATCATGTATAATATTGATGTTTTATGCAAACAAATATGAGTGGTAAGAGAAAAAACGCCACGATTTACCCGTTTGGGAACCGCGCTTCATAATTTGTTAACGTTTTCATTTGTCACGTTTTCGACTCGAGCGGTAGTTGTATGTTCGTTTCTTACGAGATCTCGCGAATGCTGGAGTTCTCCTTCCGAGTATTTCTTTTTGGCAACGACGTTGATAACATTATCCGTAATATTGAAAGTTTTCTTGAAGAACCCCCTGCAAATTCGATTCTTCCCTTTATCGACAAACAAGTAAAACGCTTTATTAAAATTTCTGCGACTGCATGAAACCGGGTATCGATATTTCGGCTTGAATCTTTTGATAAGCCGTCCCAAAAATCTTTCCTTGCTTTCCGCGTTCGAGAGTTTCAAATAGTTTTCGAAATTTTCGCGTCTACTTATTTGATCTACTTTGCCCTCGCACGAGAAACCGCAGTTTACGTTGCAAAATGGACTGCGCTGATTTTCGTTTTTCCACTGTTTTCTTTGGTTCGCGCGAACTACGGCTCTTATATCTTTATCTTCTATGTTGAGAGTTTTTTTGAAGAAAGTCTTGCAAACTCGAATCCGTCTGTCATCTAGTAGGAAATATCCATTATTATTTCGTCTGAAACTGCCCGGTTTTACATTTTTAGGATAACATCTTTTGATGCGTTTCTCGAGGAAACTTTGTCGTAGGGTTTTCTGGCTTTTAATTTCCAAAAATTCGGAAAGATTTTTTTGCATCACATCCTCCTTTATAATGTATGCGCATTTGAAGCGGCAATTTTTATCGCAGGACCGCTTTTCCACTCGATTGATAAAAAGCCGAGCGCAAGATTCGGTCGCCGCGTAAACCAAATGATCGAAAGGAGCGAGGGTTACAGAAGCTCCTATTATTAGTAGTAAGTCGTAATTTCGAAACTCTTTGATGCGTTTACTTGTGGTAACGGCTCGTTGTAGAATAAGATATCCGGTTTCACCCCTTCGTATTTGGTCGTATGTTCTGTTCGCCTAAGAAGCACCTCGTTGTGCGTTTAAATTAACTATGACACCCTTGCAGCGAAAAATTCTCTTTTATAGACGAAAAGTGTTACGTCAGATTGATTTATTATGATTAGTAAGCAAAAAGTATTTCGAAAAACAAAATATTCCAATTTAATTAATTTAAAATAATCCATTGTTCTATTTTAATTAGATTTTGCTTAGCTGACATATTATATTAAAAATACATTTTAAAAGCTTGAATTTTTTTGATTATTAAGCAAAACATATTTAAAAAAAACAAATATCATAATTTATTTAAATTTTGCTTTGGTGACAAATTCTAAGAAAAATATTTTTTTTAAACTATTTTTTTGACTATTAAGCAAAACATTATTATTTACCAAAATTATTTCAATTTCTTTTAATAGCTCATATAGTAAAGTTTTATCAGGAATTAATTTACCTCAATGATCTAAGTCCGAAATAGGAAAAATATTCGACTGTGAAAAAAAAAATTTAAACTTTGTCTCGGCTCTCTGAAATATAATTTGAAACGAATAATATATTTTATCTCGAAAACAAACAAATCATTTTTTTATTATTATTACGAAATAAAAAATTTTATTAATTTTTTGGTCGCTATCTCCGGGTGCCACGTAATAACTAGCTGATGATGTAAGCCTTAAAAAAGTATAAAAGATCGATAGGGCCGTCTGTGGTATCAGTTATAAGAAGTGCCAAGTCGAGTGCGACGATATTCGAGTCATTCTTTAGCTGTAAAAAATTCGGAAATACGCGAATCTTCTAAATTTACACACGCAATTGAAGCTAAGATGACACAACCTGGAAAATCTGGGTTTGACGATGAGTTACAGGTTTCGCTTAAACAGCGAATTTCTTACGCAGAAAGCTGGATGAAGAGGTACCTCGTTCCTTCAAAAGATCGAACACTATCGTTCTACGATATATTTATTAATCACCAGGATTTTTGCCACAGATACGATCAAAAATCACTTATGCCGGCGGAATTTTTTCGAGTTCTATATTCGTTTCTGAGTCCAGATATAGCATCGTATTTGGTTGTCCAAACCCCAACAGAAGGCGTAATCAACGAGAAGCGTTCTTTTAGTTTAAGTGAACCGTATCCTGGTTGTTCTAATAGCGACCAAATAAAGCAGAAAGATGATTTCAAACACCTTAAATATTTGAGATTCAGGTGTAATGTACTAAAGCTAAAGTCCGTCGGGGCTCGTAAACGTATTAAAGATGATTGCGACGGGAAAAAAGTTTCTGGAGGTAGAAAAAGCTTTAAAGAAAAAAAGGTGCGAATCGCCGAGGGCGCTCCTCACTTGGAACTGAGGTTTGAATCTCTGCTAGAAAGGCATAAAAAATCTGCGTGTTATCGCATAGCTAATAATTTGTATACAGTTTTATTAGAGTCTATCAAGACAAAACGATGAAAAATTTATTGGAAGAATTCGGCCACGCGATGTCTTGCGAAGAAGTAAAACATAAAAAGCTCTGTTCGATGTTCAAAGAAACCGCTTCTCACGTTACCCGCGCGACTCACAAATGCGCTATCAAAATTATTTACAAACACATCACTATTTTTCACTTGGATACTTGCGACGAAGATCGTTGCGGATTTCATAATTGCAAATCCCGTCAAGAAAAAAGGTCGGTCGACCGATCGACAACGACGAGGTTGGCTGTGGATTTCCTTTCCTCAGACCACGGTTCCGGAAGATTAAAAACGAAAGATCTTTCTCTCAAGAGACGAGTCGGTGATGACGACGACGAAGTACCACCGGCTCCCAAAAAGAAGAAATTGTCGGATAAACAGGAAATGTTTATCGGAATCGTAAAATCGATGCTCAATAATCTGTTGCAAAAGCTCAGAGGCGCTGACTGCTATAATCTCGCGAGTAGTTTATCTTTCGTTTTTATATCGACGCTTAGGAGACGAGGCGTGTATTTCATGTCAGAATTGTCTCATTCGATGTCTTGCAAAAAACGTCATAGATCGCTTTGTTCATTTTTCAAAACAATCGCTTCTCACCCAAAACACACGAATCCCGAATGCGCCGTCGAAATTATATATGAGCAGATCGAACTTATTCACTCGTGCGTGTGCGTCGCAGATCGCTGTAGATTTCCCAGTTATAACAAACTCCGTGGAGAGGATGACGCTGGGCTATGAGAATGGCTGCTACAGATTTTCCAATACAACAGCGAGAGCAAATTACGTAGCAACCGAGATAACTGCGATTTTCTTACACGTCGACCTCAAAGAAAAACTCGGAAGAATATCCAGAATCTCAAAATCGGAGAGAAAAACAGAAAAATATTGTAAAATTGACCTACACTTCGTAAAACAAACGTATTCGCAACCGCGTAGTAGACCTCGAATAAATATATTATCTCCATGAAAAAAATAATTTCTTTCTCTGTCTGTAAAACATATATTTACATTATTAATTTAAAG
>JABUQX010031886.1:0-11582 GCA_015478945.1 Trachelipus rathkii
TCTTTTTTTTTTATTCGAATTTCACAAGGATATATATATTATATATAGATATATAATATTAATATATAGTAATATATATATATATATATAATATATATAAACTAACATTAAAATATATATAATATATATTAATAACATATATACTATAATATATATAATATACTTACAGGATTTGACGTTATTCTTTTGTTCTTCAACCGTCTCGAGTTTTAGCACGCCACTGATTACTATTTGAATCCAAATTTATATGATAATAAATTTCTATATTGAAAGCTTTAATCACATACTCAGTCAAAATTAAATTTTGGAAAGAAGTGCGTAAGTCATATATGACCTTTTTATGTTAATTTAATTTTCCTTATTCATAAAAATTTATTGGAAAAATATTATGAATGGTGAGCAAGCACCAATAACTCAATTTATTGTTTTTATTCGTTTAATTATGTTATGGAAATAAAAAAGTTTAATTCTTCTTCTTTCCTTTCCCAAAATCTGTTATAACATCATCAATAGGGGGTTTTTTTCCCAAACTTTTACTCTGTGAACACTGAGCAAACATAATCCATTTCATCGATCTTCAGAAATGTTACCTTATCCAGTTTTAACTCTCTTAAATCTGAGTACCCAATGTGCAACTCGTTGTAGAATCGTTAGACGAACTTTAATTGCGTGTAAAACAACAAGGAAAAGCACAATGTTTAGATCAGTTCCACATGAGCACAATTTTCGTCTACATCGACCCTTGAGCAGATCGGATTTCTTTCCATAATATTGAAGACCATGATTCTGCTTTCACCTTCAGTGCTCAATATTATTAGTTTGAATGATTCAATTCTGTTTTATTAAGATACGGTTAATTTTAAATTTAGAGATGTAATACAGAAAATGGTTGGATTTGGATTTGTTTCGTATCAAAATCTGACTTGTGATGGTTAAAAAGTAAGAAACTATTTTCTTACTGCCACTTGAGGCAACCCTATGAATGATCAGCAGAGATTCTATAAAAAAAAAAAACGCAATATACCCAACCAATAATTCCTTGAAAACAGACGCGACATGTTTTTCGTCTCAATTGTTTTTTAATATTTCCAACACCTTTTCAACGTGACTGTGAACCGCTTCCATTGATAGTTTGAAGAATGTTCGTGACAGTCTCAAAGTAAGAGGAATACTGACCATGATAGATATAGCAAATAAGATATTAGGAGTCCTTTTGCTGACGAAAGTGAAAATTGCTGCTGTTCCGATGCCTAGTTACTTTAAGCTGCAGACCAAATTCCAAAAATCGATTTATGTGATGAATTTTCAAAACAAATCTTTGATGGACTTGTTTGAGGACCATTGTTTCGCATGTAGCATTGGTATATTCATATCAGTTTCCTTAGGCAATGGACTTTCGCAAAAAATCTTATAACTCTTTCACGTGCCACAGTATTTCGAAAGGCGAACAAGATTCAAGTATTAACACACTAAATTTAAGAGAGGAAGACACAGTAAAAATTGCTTGGATATTGATTTCTATATTTTCCCCCAACTATTTTCCAATTATGTTGCTCTACTCAGAATCCAATTACACGTCTCTAGAAAATATAATTTAGCCTTCTCTGTAGTCAATAAACGTGACTCTGATTATTCTCACTTTTAATTTTTTACTATCCTTTCACTTCATCTACAATATTTAACAATTAGTGTTCCCGCATATGAAATAGCTCATTCTGACAGATGCGATGTTTATCTTGCATACCCCACTGATGAAATGTTACTCATAAAGCACGCATCCCCAACTTCAACTCTGAATTTTAACAAATCCGGAAACAATTACCGTTCATGCAGTTACTGCCGTCGAAACAACTACATCATGGTGTTAACAGTCGATTTCTGTTGTGTTGTGCATTAACTATTTTTTCGATATTAAATGTCAAGAGTAAATAATTGTTCAAATACATTAAACTTTATTTAAAACTTGTTGTCAAAATTTCTCCCTGCACACGCATCTACACTGATTACACTGTTCCTGCATGAGTAAATCTTTAATTTAATATTGTTCGCAATAATGAACCCCAAAAACCCTCTATTGACGCAAGGCCTACACGCATAATTTACAGAAGGCTCCTTTTAATTTTTCTGAAATATACTAAAACAATGGTACTATTTAGCCATCGTAAAGGAACCCTTTGCCTCCTGTATATTTGCTAAAGTTGTTACTAAGGGTATGCAGATGTTAATTAAATAAATTTTAGTTTCATTAATCATTTTTTGTCGTAATGTAATTTCCAATGTCCAAACTACGATTATTAACAGTTGTTCTACGCAGTCGGAGAGCTTCATTCGGATAGATTATCAGGTGCCTACAATACTCGGACGCATTAGCATCTCCATTGCTTAACACAGAAATAACCATCATTGACAAGAATGGTTTGTTCAGTCAAAGTAATTATAATTATCACTAAAGCGCTGCCTTTTATTACAAAATTATATCCATCTGATAATTAAAATGTATGTCCTTTTTAATTGCTAATCAATCTTTAGTATATATATATATACTTTATTTAATAAATAATTATAAAATATATAGAGATAGATATCTAAATATATAAATATATAAATAATATATATATATATATTTATTTAACATATATATATATATATTATAAAATATTATATATATAATATATATAATATATTAATATATTATATTATATAATATATATAATATATATATATAATATAAATATATAATATATATAATACATAAATTATATAGTATAGTATACAATATATATATACTGATATATAGTATATATATATATATAAATATATTATATACTACTATATATTATATATAATATAGTATATATATTATATACTTAGTAGGAAGGGGGCAAAAAATTGCTTAGACTTGAAAACAGTTTAATTTAGGAAAGTAGAAAATAGTATAAATTTAGAATCTTGGTACAAATAATAAACATTTCAAAATTATTAATTAGACAAAAATTAAATAATGAAATAAAACTAATAAAAATAAAAAAAACTTAGAAAAGAATCAAATTTATAAATCATAAAAATAATAAGAATAATAGTAATCATCAGACTTTCCCATTAATATAATATAATAATTTATATCATTCTAAGGTCACATCAATATTTGGGAGTTGGACCCCACTTAGCCCCACCTAAAAAGGACAAAAATTCTTAATTTTTCAGACAATTTTGATGGGACGGTTAATAGCAAACCGCAACCTTTTTTACCTCATAGAAACGTCATTTCCAGGTTGTTCGGTCTAGTAGCAATTTCGGCTTTTTCAGTTATTCATAACCTAATTTTTATATTTGTTATCAACTCTACAATCTTGTCGAATGACTTTCAAAACTTAAATATACAGAGTGTCATACGCACAAATTGCACATATTAGTTTTGATAATTGAAAAATTGTGCTCTGCGACTGTGATATTTTATAAAGAGGTTTGTTTTATTGGCGAGCACAATTTCAAAGACCAAAATTACTAACATTGCATATACTGCCTAAGTTTCCTTGTAGGCTTTTATATTTAGTTATTTCAAAGGAAGTGAAATTAACAAAAATGCAAAAATTAGGTTCTGAAAAAATGAGAAACGCCGAAGACAATGACTACAGACCCCAGAAAACACCTGAAAATACGTCTAGAGTCAAAAAAATCTGCGTCGCTTTTTCCCCATCAAAATTACGTGTAAAACAACAAAGTTTAAGATTTAAGACCTATATGGAGTTAAAATTTTAGGAGACATTGCTATAGCATTAAAAACAACAAAGAATTAAAAAAAAAGTGATGAGAGGTTTAAGATCGCAAGTGGCCAATTGGGAAAAGAAAGTATAACTGAAGTTACAGGCCAGAATAGGCGAGCAGAGTAAGCGGAGCTAGAAGGAGGTAGGGCTTTAGATATTGTGCAAGTTGCAATTTGCTTTTTTCAGGGAATTGTGCTGAAGAACTATAATGACATCTCGAAGTTTCTCATTAATGGATATATATATTTCTTATACTATAATATATATATATATATAAAATATATACTAATATATATATATATAATATATAATATATATATATATTATATATATATATATATATATAATTTTTCGCAGTTAGGGCTTTGAAAAATTTTTTTCACGGAAGCAAAAGCTTTAAATTCAGGGGGGCAATGGCCCCTACTTGCCCCCCCCCTCCCGCATGTATATATAATATATATATATATATAATATTATAATATAAATAATATATATAGATTTTATTATATATATATATAAATAATATATAAATATATACTATTAATAATATATATATAATATATTACTATATATATATATAATATTTACACATTACCTATAAGAGAGAATATATAAACGATATAGATATATATATATAATATATATATATATATATAAATATATATATAAATATATATTAATTATATATATAATAATATATATATATAAATATAATAGTATATATTAATATTAATATATACAATAGATATAATAAGAGAAATTTGATGGAGAAGAATATAAAATAAAGATTATATATATAATATATAATATTATATATTATATATATATTTATAGATCAATATATATATCAGTGATGTATGTAAATACCCGCCATCCGCATAATATCCTCATTAATTGACCATCCACATGAATGGTTGAACTATCCAATCCCATCTCATCTTAAATATAAATGCGTATTGGCAGCAATGAAAATTATATTGGTATTTCCGTTTCTATGACTTTTGATTAGTTAATAAAGAATTATTATTATTTATTCCATATAAATATATAGTATAATATATAGTAGCAGGGGCGGGAGTGTACACATATGAAACAAAACATTATATATAATACTTTTAGTTAGTAAATATATAATAATATATATATAGTATTATATATAATAATATAATATTAATAATATTGTAATTATTACACACTACATAAACACAATCAATAAAAAAAGTAAGAGATTGGAATGGTTATTCATTCAATTTTCATTCAGGTAAAGAAAAATTAAAAAATTTGATTTGTTATAATAGCAAGTTAATTTTTTTCTTTTTAGAGCATTTAAATCGTTGTTTTTCATCCTTTAATTTAATTTTTGTTTATTTCGACTTTTAAGAATTAGTATTGGTGTCCACACAGATGTTGAAATATAGTATATATATATAAATATAATAAATATATATATATTAAATAGATATATATATATATAAATATATATATAATATATAGATATATATATATATATATATAATTTTATTATATACTATATATATAGTATATTATATCTGAAATATAAGTATAATAATATATATATATATATATATAAAAAATATATATATTATATAAAATATAACTACTTATTACTATATATCTAATATATATAACGATGTATATAACTATTTCAACTTTCTATATCTATATACATATATATTTATATTTAGAATATATTATCATAAATAAATATAAATTAGCAACAGAATTATACCTTAAAATATATATAATATAATAATATAATCAATATATATTTATAATATGAATTAATTATATATATTTATATTATAATATAATATATATATATGTATATATATAAATATAATATATAATAAGTAATTAATAATATATTTATATATAATATATATATCAATAATGAATTTCGTGGAGATTTTAATAAAGCAGAAAATATGTACTAGGAGAACAAACACATCCAATCAATACAAATATATTTAAAATTTTATAACAATTTAACAAGTAAGTTAACTGTTTTTTTTTTTTTTTTAATTTTTTTTTCAAACTTTATTCGTTGAAAATATTTTTAAATTTTTTTATTTTTTTTAATTTTATTCGTCGAAATATTAAAAAAAAAAAAATATCTCCCCCATTTAGGGCTCGCACCGCGGGACAAAGAGGCTAAGTCCTCCCCTGTCGTCCACCGAGTCGAGATACCCCACTCCTGCATCATCGTTTTTACCTGGATTCCTTTAGTTAAAGTAGATACCAAAGGAAGAAGTAAACATTATTCTTTTTTTAACTAAAGAATCCATAGGGCCCAAACGATGCAGGAGGTCAGGTCTCTGCCTCCCGTGGACGACGGGGGACTTCGTCCCCTTTGTCCCCCGCGCCTCTGAGTTGGGGGAGATAAATTTTTTTTTTAAATATTTCGCTAATACAAAATATATTAAAAATTATATATATATATATAATAATTTAATATATATTATATATATATATTTATATAATATATTAATATATATAGAATATTGAAAACTATAATATATATATATCAATATATATAAGAAAAGTATAGATAATAAATATAATTAATATATAATATATATATATTATATATATATATAGATATATAGTAATATATATATAATAATATGTATATTATATTATAATGAACAACCCCTCCTCTAAAATTTCCGCTATTCCAATATAAATTGGTTACTGTAGGTGCTGCATCCTCTAGTAATAAATTATTATATTAAGTAATTATATATAATGAATATATATATATAATAATAATATTAATATATAAATATATTATATTATAATACTATATATATATATATAATATATACTAAAATATCAAATATCAATTTATCATTATCATGACTTCTTTCAAACTTATGGCATATATCACAATAACTTAAAAATATAGCTAAGCTTACTCATCTTATAAGCCTACGCGGAAGCAAAAAAAATATATATCAATTCTTTTTATGTATTAAATATTAATTAAATTATATTGAAAATTCAAAGAAATCTTTTTTTTTTTTTCGTAAAGTTAGGAATCTAAAATGCATTCCCACGTACCAACTTTACGAAGCTTAAATTATTTTTCGCTTCGTGGTTTAATAAAGGTGCCTATATAGAATATATAATAAATAATATATATATACTAATATGTGCATGAAATTATAATAAATATAATAGCATAATATAATATTATATATAGTATATATAATATATTAATATATAATATATAATATATAACTCTCTTTCTTCGATCCCTCTTCACTTTCCCACAGTATGTGGTAGGTGCGTAGCAGCACGGAAAAATAGGATAGTTAAGATAAAAGAACATGACGTAAGTAGAAAGACATCATATATACATCCCCTTAAGTAACTAAATGAGAGCTCGCATAAAAAAAACACCCTAGGCTTTACAAGACTGCTACGGACTCTCACTGTGGTATCTCGCCAATATAGGGTTCATCCCTTGGGCCAGGTCCTTAACTATACCCCTCACAAAACCCCGCCATTCACGCCTATTATGTGCCTTTCTTCTCGACTCTTCCAAACACATATAAATTTCCTTCAGATATTCTTTTACTGACTCACTCACTATTTCTTCGATCCCCCAGGCGATTGATTCCCAGCACACTTACCACTATACATCTGTTTAACCAACCGAATATCATCCATTCTCCACTATGACCAAACATCTTAATAAATTCTCGTATTCCTCCATTTACTCCTTTTCTTCACACCACACAACTCCCTAACATTTCATAAATAATTTTATAAATTCTTCTCACCCCTAACACGCCCCCAAGATTACCATTTTTTTTTTTTTTTACACTTAACACGGTCACTTACGAACAGAGCAATATTCAAGTATAGTTACAGATTGTGCCTTAAATCTATACCTCTTATTCCATACCAAGTTTTGCTACTAAACAATAACACCAGCAACAACATACTCTCATGCAAAACCCTGCGCACTGAAGACTTAGTTCCTTTACCAAGTATTTAATTGCACAAGCCACCTTCCTACCATTCACAACTTCCCTACTACACACTGCATCATCAGTTCCCTTTTCATGCAACACATAGCCTAATATTTAAACTAAGATACTTGTTCCAACTGCTCGCCATCCAACATGATTTCCCACTGCGGACTCTTCTCACTCACATCCATCACCTTACTCTTTTCTACATTTACTTTCAAACCCATCTCTTTACACACTCTGCCAAACCCCTATACCAAACTTTTTAAACTTTCTTCAGATCCTCCACACAAAACCCTCCACTCTCCTCTATTTTCCATCATTCTAACACATTATTTATAATTCTTTCACCTCATCCAAATATAAATCAAACAGCCAAGGAGACATAACACATACTTGCCTTTCTACAATATTAATATTAAACCAATCACTTTCAACTCCATTTATCCTCCATTTAATGCATAAGAATTCCTGGTTTTTAAGTACGTGGTATGGGTCCCCAACCCAAATGCCACTGTCACTTTAGTCGCCTACTACGACATGCTCAGCATAGGCTGTGGGAACTCTTTCTCCCCACACACTGGGATGTATTAAAAATAGGTGTTGTTTGTGATAGCAGTAATGTTTAATGGTCGGCATGTAATATGGAGAGTCTACTCCTGTGTAAGAAGAGTGTAGTTTGCACTGAAGTGTCGTGGGATGTACCCTACACTCCAAATACCCAAGGGGAGGTAATTTCATTGCCATAATAGCGCTACTTCTCTTTCTCTCTCTCTCTCTCTCTCTCTCTCTCTCTCTCTATATAATATATATATATATAATATATATAAATATATATTATATAATATAAAATATATATATATATATAATATAATATATATATTATATTATATATATATAATAATATATATGTATATATATATATATATATATATATAATAATATTATATATATATTATGATATAATATATATATATATATAGTATATATATATATATATATAATATTATATACTATATATATATATATTATATATATAGTACTATAAGAAGATACTTTCATTTTGGCTGAAAACCCTGCGCGCCATTAATTTCATCCGATGAACCCTGCCATAGAAACTATGAAAGGTTGTGGCGACAGGCCTAGCAAGCCGGCAACGTAAAAAGGAAGTCGCTCGAGTTACCAATGCTATGTCTCGGACTGAAGGTCCTGCGAAGGAGTAGCACCTAACAGGCACACCCTAACAGGATGGATGGTACAAAAAACAATATACTATAATTATTATCTATATATATATAATATATATATATTAATCATATATATATATTAATATATATATATATATATTACAGGACTTTAATCTCCCTGCTGGGCTTTCGCGAACCCAAACACTCGCTGTTGTAAATCAAGTGTGTTACCACTTGACCACGATGAGCTAAAAGGAAATCCACCATTTACTTCTGAAATATTACTATCTTCCCAGAAAAAGGCATGTCAGTACTAAGGCATGTTCAAGGGGCGGTAAGGATGGGCTTTTTTTTCGACTTGTGCTCATTTCTTCTATTCTTTACTTTTTCCGGTGCATGTGACGGACCTTACCCCCCCCCCCCCAGTCAATGGGGAAGGAGGTGGGTTGCTGATGATCGTGATGTTATATAATATATTATATATTATATATATATATATATATATAATATATATATATATATGATATATATATATATATATAATTTTGGCATACGTTACACGTTTCATTTTATTCCGCAGTGAAAATGAATTCATAGGCTAATTAGAAAAGGCTTTGAAAGGAAACTTTTTTATTCTTTGAAGCTTCTGCAAGAGACGAGTTTTTAGAATTCATGGGGAGCTCTTCACAGAACCCTCCCTAACCTCTCTCCCTCTCTCTCAATCTCCCTTGTCCTCTCACAATCTCTAGCCCTCTCACCTTCCCTCCTCCTCCTCCTACCCTTCTCCATTCCAAGAGAAAAATATTTTAGAGTTCATGGAGACTACAAAATAAATGATATTTATTATTATTACTATTAATATTATCTATAATTGATAGTAGTAGTAGTAGTAGTAGTAGTAGTAGTAGTAGTAGTAGTAGTAGTAGTAGTAGTAGTAGTAGTAGCAGTGGTAAAAGATAATTTATCAATTATTATCATTAAACTTACTGTTTTTATAATTATTATTGCAAATATTCTGTATTGCTTTTCATTATTACTTTCAGTATCATACATACATATTAATACTATATTATTATTCTCTTATTTTAAATTAAATCATTGTCAAAACTATTATCAAAACAAATTTGATGTATACACTGTATTATTTATTCATTTGGGACTCGAAGGAAACTACTGTGTTTTTTCAGAGCAGTGGAAAACAACTTTATTCAAATAAATCTACTTGTAGGGTAGGACTTACTTTTAAATTCTAAACTGTAAATGCACTGTACATAATCTTAATAAAAGTTTAAGAAATAATTATTATTATTATTATTATTATTATTATTATTATTATTATTATTATTATTATTATTATTATTATTATTATTATTATTATTATTATTATTATTATTATTATATTAGACACTGCTTCATAATAGAGAGTGATATTTCTCAAGAGGATCTGAAAAACCTTTTCAGCTGAAACCCATATGTGCTACACAAGATAAAAACAAGAAACCCAGAGGAACGAAACAAAAAATTTTACCATTTTGTCAAGCACAGGGAATTGCTGCAAAATGAAAAGACTAAAGTACATAAACAAAATGAATGAAATTGACTTTTCATTCAGAGAGAACATCGACATCGACGAAAAATTTGACACTTTCATAAACATATTATATAAATGCCATGTCGAATCATTCATCATTAAAACGAAAAAACATGCCGTTAAAAGAATTCAAAACCCATGTCTAAAACCAGCTCTACTAAACTCTATCAACCATAAACACAAAACTCTACTAAACTATAACACCAATTATAGCCATTCAAAGTGTTATACACACATATGATCAAAGATTAAAGTCAGTTCTTAAGAAAGCAAAGAAAAAAACACTCACTCGAGAAGTTTCAGGATTGCAACAAAGACTCGAAGGCTACTTGGAGTCCAATCAATAAATTAGTCAACAAAAATAAAACATACACACAATCTATAAACGAGTTGAATATATAATAGTCCTTAAAACGCAACCATAGAGATCGTGTGTGGACTAACGTGTATTTGTTAACATCGGTAAACAAATCTTGAGTGACAAGCCATCTAGTCAAACATCAATTGAAACTTTTCTTCCCAGTCTACGAGACTCATTTTTCTTTGTACGTATTCAGCACACTCGGTACGTGAAGAAGGGCAATCGCTCAAGCTAAATTAAACAAAAATTGTGAGTTCATGTCTATCCCACCACTACTCAACTCACTGCTGGACATAATGGCCACCCTTTAAACACAGACATTCAGAATCATTTTTGACAGGAATTTTTTCCGCAATATATTTCTGAGACCGCAAAGTGATCCCAATACCTAAAAAAAGAGACCTTTCCCTAGTAAAAAATTATATATGCCAATGCTTTCCCTAACGATACTAAAATTTTGTAAATAAAATAATTTTCAATCTAAGTTAACAGACTATTGTTTCCTGATTGAAAATTTTTTTTTTTAGATAAATTTTTTTTAGAAATTTTTATTAACGCGAAACAATATTCTCAGCGACTCACAGTGTGGTCCTTAAAAAGGACGGGCTCAACTTCTGATGGCTATTCGTTTGTTTAAACGGAAAACTTTACAGAATATATAGAAAATAAAGAGCTCTCCCT
>JABUQX010031887.1:0-12160 GCA_015478945.1 Trachelipus rathkii
TTATTTTTATTACTATGGCCACTGGAAGTTGATGATTTTGAAATAATTTTTTTTCTTATATTAAAAAAACAAAACAATTAATAATTAATATAATTTTTATCATTTATTTGTTTCATTTATGTTAGTAAAATAATTAATCTAATAATAAAAAATTAAATATAAAGATGATAATGTTTTAGTGAACTAACTTAAAATTTATTGTTTGATCCCATTTCTACAGTTGCTGTTTGGTTCTACATATAATGAAATCTTCAAAGCGAAAGCCCGAATCATGCCAGCTCTGCAAAACATTACCCAAGAAAGAAAGTGATTGGCAAAAAAAATTACGTTTACTACAGGTGGAGACCTATATAAATTAAGGAGCAACGACTGTGTCTTTTGCTCTGCCTCATTCTTAGGCAATCAAAAAAGTTTATTAATGATTCCCTTCATCAACCTAGTCGCATGGCCACTGATAATAAAAATACAATAATCACCTACATAATAAACCTATAAATATTTATATTTTTTTTATGAAGATAAAAACAAAGAATATTTTGGCCCATCACCGCTCCACATACTACTTTTCCATATCAGTGAAGACGGCCAGATACACATAACTTATACCATCATATACCACACAAGGTCCAGCTCTATGAAGAGGGCCTTATCATTTCTCCTATCATATATTCAAGGAGAAGAGCAACAAAATTCACAGTTCTTTCCTTACTTGAAACTTCCAACAAGGTGAGATCATTTTTAGGAAACGAACTTGGGTTTTTGTTAATTTGTCTGATAATTCTCTATCTTGGTCTCACATTCATCTGTATATAATGATTAGAGGAGTGAATCAGGGGATCTAAATTTAATTATTAACCAATTTGTTGCTTATTGTTAACTTAACATTACACCGGTGACTAAATATAATAAATTTTGAATTTCATTTTTATAATAATATATATATAGTATATAATAAAATAATAATAATAATATAATAATAACTATAATAAAATAACAATAATAATTAATATAATAAATAATAATAATAACAATAATAATAATGAATATGAAAAGTTCTATAAATCCTATCCTTTCAGAAAAGGATTGGCTCTGGATTTTGATCATTAACATTTTGGTGAAACGAAGAAAAGAAAGTGAAAATCAGCAAGTTAGACGGAGAAAGCGTTTTCCATTTCCAATACCTTATAATAAAAATATCTCCGCTAAATTCAATGTAAAATATTTATACATACACCTTAAAATTTTTATATAGTAATTTTAAAACTACAAAATTGTATTTTAAAGCACTTCTCTAATTATTTTCTTTCATTAATTTTCATGCATAAATTTTCACGCGGAAAAACGCGGAAAATTACGTGCTGCTGCCGTAATAGTTAAACCAACAAATGTTAGTTATAATAGGTTTAGTTAGAACATGGTGAATGAGGGCTGAATCCTCCATATAACAGCGTACTTTATATTAGGGTACTATAATAGTTAGCTTAACTGATGAACAGTTTTATGGAAAATTTATAATGGCGGCAGAAATGAATTTATAAGCTCTGTAACACATCCGTCCACCCCCTTATTTTTACAGTCCATACATAAGTATTAATTTCGGTATAAGTATGAAAATCCTTGTTCCCTGTATTACTTCTTGATTTTATGTAGTAGATTCCTTCATGCGTATACTGCTGTATACATTACACACGCGGTGCTCAGACCAAATTTGTTCCCTTTTTGGGGCCCTCTTCTTCCATAACCGCAAAGTTAGACCAGTAAATGGTCCATCCAACAGCCACCTTGTCATGTTTGTCATCGACATTCGCCGGGATCGACTATCGGAACAAGCGTGAGTGGATTCGACTTCAAGACGGTAATTCTGATGCTAACCCTACAGACCATAAACACCGGGTGTTTTGTTACCCACCGTAAGACACGGTTCTTCAGGTATCCCCACAGGTAATACTCTAGTTGAGTAAGGTCTGTCTCCTGATACTAGGAATTTGCCACGGAATAGGACCCCCATGTTTTCCCTACTCGCTAACCGGGGGGTGTTAGTTTTGAATGATGTTGCACAGAGACGTGAATAGCCTCGGCGGTATGTGCTGGGTTCCTTCTTGCTGGTAGTGCTACTCCACCTCGACATTTTATACGTATCTGATAATTGGACGTCACGGCGGAGGTCGGAAAAATTGGGTGTGCTCTAGAATTTCTTGATTTCCATGGCCGCTAAATCTAAGGTTTCTATGCCGTAAATGTCCGGCCGGATCAGCATATAATCTAGCAGTGTTCACACTACACATTTATGGAGTAAACTAACCTGGTTTCCGGCCGTGCTTGTAGGTGATAACGGTATTTCCTTGGTCCAGTAAACGACAATTCCGCACACATTAATTCGTGGTCAAATCATTGGTAATTCCCTTGGCCTCTTATCTCCGTCCTCCCATCTCCCACACAAAATACGTCCTACGGAGCATGGCATCATATAGTTTTTGTCAAATCATGTGATATTCATCATTTGGATCTTACGAACCATTATAAGCAACTTACGCTCTTTCCCGGATATCGTCCGGGATTGCAGACAGTGACAATTAATGTGTGCTCTGTAATTGAAAATTGGTTGTAGCATTATGTAGACATTGCATCCGTATACGTTCTTCCTTGGTCTTGTCCGTATATGTAGGTTGTTGGGTGTTCGGGCTTTGTGTATAAATAGATAAGCTCAAAACTCCATATGGTCAGTGGGTACGGGTGCCGAGGGTCTTGAATCCTTGGTGAGTAAGTGAGGATGGTTCAGTTTGTCTCCGAACCTTAAATTTCCTTCGAAAAACTGTGCAATCTGTACCCATTCTCGTGCGTGTCTATGCGGTTTCAAACGATCTGGATATACTCTCCGTCTATAAACTTCTTGTCCGATAGCCTGTGGGCTTCTGTTTGTCCATCTTCTCAACGAATAAGACTGCCTTAACCATAATCCGTCAGTTTCTTTCGTCTCGGGTTTGTATACATATTCATAGTCCACAGTGTTACATGCGAATGTTTAGCACAATTAAATAACTTGGGTTCCTAAGACTAAACACTTGTTCTCCCTGGCGCTAAACTACGATTATACATCCGTAAGTCTTGCTCCGCTGACTGTTGTACCAGATTTTTAAAACTGAACGAATTTTTTCTTACGCAATAAATAAATCTATCTGACGATCCCTTTTAGGTGCAATTTTGATCAGGTTTTCGATGACAATTCATAATTTTAGTATGGTTAACAATAGGTAGCAAATGTCAATATTCAAAATATACACTAAATGTGATCCTGCTCTTCATGGAGATTTAATGGGGGGTTTCCTCCCCCATTCAGCCTTTCTGAAACGTTTTCAAATAGGAATTGGCAATAACTATTCAGTGCTCAGACATATGCTGCAAATATCTTTTATCGGGATAACATTCTAATTGCGTTTCCCGGTCTGGCATGACGGTCTCATGAAACTTACATAATTTCTTCTGCCATAGATGAAATTTCACAATCGGAAATACACGGTTTTTATGAAAAATTCGGGAGATTCATAGAAATTCGCCATATGTACTACGCGATCAACTTAGTGATTCAGTAAATAATTTCTTCTTGATTTAATTTTTGAAACACTTTTATTCGCACACTTTAATATAATATTTGCCTCATTACGGGGAAATATTCCTTTGTTGCTGATATAATATATAATATACCACACTACTATATATATAATATATATATATATATATTATCTATATACTATATATATATAATAGTTATACTATATATATATATTTCTACTATAATATATCTATATATATATATATATATATATATATATATAATCAATATATATAAATTAATCTAAAGAAACAACATAAATCTAATTTGCCTCATAGTAAATATATTAACCTTTTTCATTGCAAACTTCCCACTTTATCAGTATTTGTTTTTCCACAGTATACCGAAAATTAATCGATGATATCTAGTCCGGCGATACAGTCACGACAGTCACCGGTTATCGCCAATTTGACAGCTTATCAACCAAAGTACCGAGTACTGGTATCTCGCCCAGCTATTTTTCGAAGTACCACGCGATGTAATCTCGGTACATACTTAAATTATATAGTTTGATTATAAAAAGCCAGTATTTTTTATATACATATATTATATATAATATATATATTATATATTATATATATATTATATAGTATATATAAATTTATATATTATATATAATATATATTATTATAATATATATATATATATATATATATATATATATATAATTAGTCGGCATCTATCATTAAAAGTTTATTAGACTATTGTTATTTTTGCACTCACTGTTACTGTATCATATTGCGAAATTTAAACTTTTATGCAACTTGATAATTTTATTACAAATAGTCAATTAGGAATTAAAAACTTATATTAAAATGGTACTGTTGATTAGTACTAACGTTAAAACTCATTGAACACACATTTCAATAGCTTTCGTTGTGATTAAACACAACCTTATCAATTGATGTGTTCTAAAGTGACCTAAAATAGGATTTTCAAAAATAATTTTATAACAATTTCAATTAGAATTTCGTTTTAAAAGCGGCAGACATAGTTCTTTGCACTTCAGGAGTCGATGGCTGGCAACCTACGTAGTTCATTTTTATTTTTATTCAAATTTGTTTGTTTTTGAAAATAAAGATCCACACAAAATGGAGAAGACCATGTTCACGATATTTATATACATAATTGAAAATACACAGATACTACGTTTGAAGGAATTAAACAACAGTAAATGTAGATACCTATTACTTTTCAAAATTTCTCGGAAATTACAAATACACCCAAGAGACTATGCGGCATGTGTGCGTGCGAGCCACAGTTTGACCCCATACATACATGCAATAGGATACGTAACAAATTTTTTTAATACATGTGTAAGCTTATCATAAAAATCGATTTTCTGCAACAAACACAATCAATCTCGTAAACAAAGCAGATCTCCAGATTTTTTGGGGCAACTACTAGTGACAGGCCAGAGATTGTAAATTGGTACGATCGTATTTCTAAAGGAAATTTTTTAAATATATTGGAACAGGTATATCTCCGACCCCAGCGACCCCGAAAATTAATAAGAGAGAAAGTTAGTTTTTGAATTTTTTGGTTGATGTTTTGATAAGATTAGTTGAGTGAAGTGTTTATAAGCTGTTTTAGAAGAAATCAATTTGAATTTCAACCCGGGGAGAGTATTAAAAGTTTTTGGGTGGAGGAATAATAACCAGCGAGAGATTCTATGAGTTTACGGAGGAGAGGGTTAGAGGTTTGATGTAAGGGGGTCATATTTTTGTTGTGTGTATTTTTATGATTTATGTGACCTACGGTGGGTATGTTGATGAGAGCGGCAATAATATTGCTACATTTTGAGTCTTGTCTGTGTGGTAATTAGTCTTCCTGTCAAGTCATTTGTTTCACCCTATGGTAAATTCCTGTTGCAGTCGTGGCAAGTATTGTGTATATGTCATTGGATTGGGGGGATTAGGCTGCTGGTCTTGGGAGGGTGAAGGATATTTGTTTGACAAGAAAATAGCATTAGATGAGGGGTAAAGGGCTATTGTGTTTTAGGTAAGTGTTGTTTTTAAAATTATTGGAAAGGGATATTGTGATTGAGAAATGCGGTAAGTGTAATTTTTTATAGTATTGTCAAGTGAGTTTGGTTTACTATTAATTAAGATTTTCTCGTGAATGATGAAGCGGCAATAATAGTTGCTACATTTTAATATCGGGGTAGGGTATTGTAGTTTGTTGGAAGGTTTGGTTTCGTTGAAGTTTGGTTTTTCTATGTTGGTGAGGTGTTTGGGGGAGCAGAGGTCGGAAGGCTTCTTAGGTAGAGCGAGAAGTGAGAGTGCTCGGGCTTATTTTTAATTGTGCTAGAGTGGGTGAAGAACCAGTGAATATAGGAACAGAGGTTGCCAGATAAAGGATAATAATTAGAAGAAAAAAAAAATACTAGATTGAGAAAATTTAGCGTTTAGAAAAATTCTCTGTAAAAATGGCTACTCTGGTAACTTGCTCAATTAAGGAAAATAACAAAAGTGTATTTTATTTGAAGTACACTGAATAACTATATAATAAATCTAATAAATCAACATATATGAACATGATTAGATGGATTAAATCTTAGTATCAAGAGAAAAAGCAGAAACGTAGGAGATTTAGGGGATCGATAGTGAAAGTCGCCTTTTTTCTATTAAGTTAAAGAAACTGAAAAAGGATTTCCGAATGCTTCCTTTGTAAAAAGTAAGAATTTTCAATTATCTTAGAGAGATGGTGGTACACTTAAAAGAAATAAAATAACATGTAAGTAAATACATAAATTTTAGGAGTCCGATTTATTTAGTAACAGTTTTTATTTAGTTCAACAAAATAGGAAGAAATTTTCAGCCGTTTTCATCTTAAAGCATATTTCGGTCATTAAAATCGATTCATTTAAAAATGGATTAATAGATTTAACTTACAATATATTTTATAACATGATCAGCTGATACACATGTTTTGTAACAAGTGTTTGAACTAGGTCTTAGTAAGAATTACCAGCACGCATACAAACCATTTGCACACTACACACACACATCTTCTCACATTCTCTCTCTTCTTCGTCTTTCATAACTTCTTGCTTATGCATCTTTCTTTCTCAGGGGTCCTTGCTTGGCTGTTCAGCTTATGTTTTATGGTTACGGTCGTGTAGTATTATGATATCATAATTACTTTTACTGACCGGGGCGGTGGTGTCTCTGAAATTCGATTCATTTTTCTGCGTGATACGCATTCAATTTAGTTGACTTTCGTTTTTTTGGAAGGGGTTGGTCTACGGGGGGGCGGGAGTTTGCGTTTATTGGATTATTAATGGAAGCCTCCATTTGTATTCCCAGTCTTTCAATGAATGATGTCAAATAATAGTGTAAATTAACTTTGTTAATTATTGTATATATTGAGTAAATTTTACTAATTATTAGAATAAATATTATCATATTATGGGCGGGCGGTGGGGTGCGCGGTCGGCGAGCCGGCGGGAATGGCGTCGAGGTGACTGCGTCCGGGCTGGAGCGTGGGGCTGGCTGTATGCTGCCCGGTACTGGCCGTGCTACGCGGGATATTAATGTTTTTTTTATACTTTATTATAGCTTATTATTTTTATACACTATTTTCTATTAATTATTTTTATATTTTTAAGATTATATATTTTATATTTATTATTGTATATTACAATAATATATTATATTTATTTTGTTTAATTATTTTATAATCTTTATTATAGTATAAATAAATTTATATATTTTTAGTTATATATATATATTGGTTATGATAATTTATATATTATATTATTTTTATGTACTATATAGTTAATTTAATTTAATTGGATTATTAATATTGTTTTATTCTAATTATTTATATTAATATTTTTTTTTACATGTATTGAGTTTATCAATGATTAGGGTTACGTGCGTTGTTATGTGGGTGGTCGCGCCAGTATCTTTGGTGAGGGTGTATTATTATTATTTTTTAATATTTAGATTTTTTATAATATTTTATTTATTTTTTTATTTATTTTGATTATATTTTATGTGTTGATGTGTTTTTTTATTTATTTGGGTAAATGTGATGCTTGGTGATGACTGTGGTTTGTGCCTGTGTAGGAGTTTTTTTAAGTTATAATTTGTTTCAAATGTTTGTTTTTAACTTTTTAGATATGTCGAGTAGAAAGATGAAGGAGATGAGTTTTTGTGTCATTGGAAAAAACGTTTGTTTCGGGGTTCATGTTCTTTTTCAGTTTATGTTTTGGTTTCATTTATTAATTTTTGATTATAGGCTTTTCTTTTAGTATTGAAGTTTTATTTTATTTTGTAATTATTTATTATTTTATATTTTGATTTTTTTTTTTATTGTGTGTGTATTTTGTGTTTTGTTCATTTTTTTTTTTATTTATTTATAATTTTTTATTTATATTATTGTATATATAATTTTTGTATTTTATTGTGTTTTGTGTTTTTTTTATGATTTATATTTTATTTTTATATATTTTTTTTTTATATATTTCTTTTGCACTTCTGGTAACATTAATTTATATTGATAAATTTTTATTCTTTTTTTTTAATTTTTTTTTTTTGGGATTTGTTTTTTTTTATTGAAGTTTTTTCTTTTTTTAGTTATTTTTTTATTTAGAGTTTAATTAAAGTTTATGTCTGTCGATGTTGCTTTTATTCGTATTTTTTTATTTTTTCATTTTTGTTTTTGGTTTTTATTTTTTATTGTGTTTTTATTGTTTGTTTTAATTACTTTGTTATTTTCTTTAATATTATTCTTTCTTTTCTTCTATTTTATATGTTTTTTGGTTCTCTTTGTGGTATAGAGGGAATATATTGGAGATGATTAGGTTTAAATATGTTGTTTTTTATAGTTATATATTATGATGATTGGTCTGCTTTGGATTGAATTTTTTTATGATACGATACTTTATATTAGGAAATGTGTCAATAAGTTATTTCTTTTTTTTTCAATTAAATGTTTGGTATTTAATATATTTTGAATGTTTTTACTTATTGTTACGCTGAAGTATAACTTTAGCATCTGCTGTTTTTAATTTTTTATATTTATTTATAGTAATTTTTAATGTGTTTTAAGTATATTTTATTTGATTTTTATTTTTATTTATTATATTATCGTTCTAAGCGTTCCTTTTTTGTACGATCAGTTGGGGTTGGGAAATGGCTTTTATTTTTATTGGTGCGGTAGGTTTTTTGTGTTTGTTGTTTTTTTATTTTTTGTAATTATTTATTATATATTTTTATTACCAGATCAAAACAATAAACGATTTTTTGTTATTAAATCAGTGTATTTGAGTAAATGATATATTGCAAAGTGTTGTGTTTATTGAATGGAAAGTGATTCTTGGGAATAAATATTATTTCAAATCCATTCAGTTAATTTGTATATTAATTGTAATAATTGTAATATTTAATTTATATATATATACAATGTTTGGAAGTATCTGGTAGAGTTTTTTTTTGAATATTAAGCAATTATTTTTCTTTATCACGTATTCGTTATTTGTGGCGAGTGTTGGATATTGTGGGCAAGGCCTGTTGAAGGTTGGAGGAATCTCGCTCGACTTGTCTGTACACAAACAGCGGATCCGGTCAGGTTTTGGGAGAATTGGGATCTTCATGTCGGGATATATTTTTTAGTTTTTTTGATCGATTAGCCTATTTGCAGGGAGGGTTTGTTGGTTTATTGGTTTTATGACTAATTAATCTTAGATGGCCACTATTATAAATAGTAAAAAATAGTTATTTACGTGATAAATCATTAAGTGTAAGTAATTCATATTAGGTTAAGGTTTTGAAATGGTATGAAACATGTATATTATATATATATCTATATTTAATATTTTCATATGGTTAGGTTGATAGTTTTCACTCTGTTTATCTCGTCATGTTTTTATCTTCTCTTATTTACCTTCTATATTCGGTTCTAGTAGTTGCGTTTTGCATACTGCTCCCTATTATCTCAGTTATTACGACTATAATTGGATTCATTTTATTATGTGTATATTTTAGTTTATTTATTATTTATTGTACTATTTATTATTTTTATTATATAAATTATAGATTTGTATTCTATATTTATTTATATACAATACATTCTATTAATCTGCTGTAACCTCGCTCCTCCATCCTTATCTTCTTCTTCTAGGCCTACTAGCTTTTATCTTTATAGGGTCTATATGAATAGTGCTAATAGTGTCAAACGAAGTTGATTTAGAGATATCTTCTCTTCGCCTCTTCCCTCCGTTCTAGTTATTACTTTCTCGTGTTTTTTTCTTGCCCGTTTGTCCCCTAATTTAGATTTTCTTTTCGCTAATATAATATTAACAGTCTTATGCAATTTTGAAACGAAGGAGAATAGCTTATTAATTACGCTTTTAAAAATTTAAAAATTAACTAATCAGTGTAAAGCATTGGAGGATAATATATGTGATTTATTAGACATTGATTTGTTTATCAAGCTACTTATGGTTTATCGTGATAGTTTCGAACCGCTATGTATATTTATTTCTTGTCCCTGCCCCATATCCATCACACAAATTTATTAAAAAATATATTATTAATTAAATAGCTCTGAGTAAATATTTTAGAGAAGTACTTGATGCAATCTTTTTTTTGAAGTGTTATATAAATTGAGCAATTCAGGTTGTTTCATCGTGCCAAAGTTGATCAAATTTTTGGATTCAATGTTTCTGATGATTTTTTAAGTGTTACTCTGTTTACTCTTACTTCCTCTCTTTCCTTTCACTTGCTCGTAATCTCTTATATACTCTTTACCTTTCTCTTCGCCATTCACCCTCACTATTACACAGCGCAACCCTATACTGTTCTCTTGCTATCCCCTCTTCTCCGGAATTCCTATTGGTTTCCTCTTTCTTTAGTCTCATCTCTCTGTCCCTCTCTCTCTCTCTCATTCTTCTCTCTCTCTCTCTCTCTTCTCTCTTCTATTAGCTCTCTATCTCTCTCTCTCTCTGTTTCTCTCCCTCTCTCTCTGCTAAGGTATTAATCTATTATTGTTTTAAATGCGCTTATATATATAAACTATTATAACAAATTTCATAATTATATTTAGCTGGACGTCACATGGTGTTACTGATATTTTGATGTTAATTTCGCTTATTGCCTTCGATCATTCTGCTTCTCTCTCTTTGTGACAGATACTTTCTATTCATTTTCAGATCATGTACAATACTCTCTTCTTACTAGCTCGTTCGTTCTGTGCGTACTTGCGGCGTATCTCGTCTGTCAAAGTATCATCTTACGTTTACTCGTCGTCATCATTTCTGTGTATTTTTCACGTATGTTTTAATTATGAAGCACTGTTCAGGAATTGATTCAGTTTTCAAAAAAAAGTCAAGTTAAATATGTGGGGTTATTGTGATTAAAATTGTTCTTAAGAAACTTGTTTGGGATGGCTAGAGGAATTTTGTGGGCTTACGTGATGTAGGTATATTGGCTCGTTATATTTTTGTTGAATGTGTTACTTTATTAGGTTTTTCTATATGGTTGCCAATCTTTCTTTCTACTACTTTTAATCTTCTTTATATGCTTCTCTATTATATCATGAATCATTATTATTTTATTTTATATTTTACATACTTTATATGTTACATTTTATGACTAATATATACTTATTTATAATATTTTATTAGTATATATTTATTATAATATATATTTTATTCGTTATGTAATTACGTTACTTACATTTTATAATTATATAATATATTATATTATTATATATTTATATTACATATTATTATATATTCTTATTATTATATTTTGTATATATTATATTATAATATATTGCTATATTTATATATTTATCTTATTATTATATTTTTATCTATACTGTTATTATCTTAATATATATATATATTTATTAATAGCGTTTTATTATTTATTTTTAAAATAGTTTTAATTTATTTTATTTTGTTTATATTTATTTGAACTGGCAATTATTTATGAGCATGCTTGAATTTTTGGGATTAGTTTTTTGAAGTTTTACGAGAGGATCTGTAGTAAATTACTAATAGAAAATAAATAAAGGTTTTTTTAGTTGACATCACACCATAGTGTTTGAAGAATATCTTAAGTACATTTAGGGGAAAAAGAATTATCAGTTAAATGTATTATTGAAATAATGTTGCCGAATAGTATAATATTTTTGTAAAATTAGCGAATTGTTAATTTTATTATTTTAATAGTAATAATAGTATTTAATTTATTTTTAATTAGGTTGCTTTTTTTATTTTATTCTTTCTTAGGGAGGCCAACAGGTATGGTGTTTGAAATGTAATTTCATTTCTATAGTATTTTTATTAATATTATATTATATCTCTCTCTCTCTCTCATCTTAAATCATAGCTCTAATACCTATAATATATAACCTATACCCTTTTCTCTCTCTCTTTACTTTCTCCTACTTATATTTATATACATATATATTATTATATCTATTCTTCTATTCTCTATTCTCTTACTTATATATCTTACTGCTTATATATCTCTTTTTTAAGTCAATTTTGATTTCTCGGATTCTATAGGAGGTAATCGTTTGCTGGAAAACTAT
>JABUQX010031888.1:0-25000 GCA_015478945.1 Trachelipus rathkii
GATGCTCAAAGTTAAAGAAGGCAGCTTCGTTGGCTGCATGATCACAACTTATTGATTCGGCTGTTCTCGTCGTCTTACATAAAATATAATCATCTTCTTCTGAAGGACTGCTCTTACTTGAGCCTAACTTTCTTTGAGAGACCTATAAGAAATGTCTTGGACACCTCTTAAAGTTACAGAGGGTTTGCGTAAGGCAGTGTCAAATGAAAATAGGAGAGTTCTGTTTGAGACCAGAGCATAGCAGGAAAGCTATGTTAAAAGATTTGTCTCTTCATAGCTTTACTCTAGGCTTTCTGCTCAGTGAAATACGTCTCCAAAGGTTGGATAACCTATATACCAGTTAGGACTATTTGCTATGACCTCCCTACCTGCACGTTACATATGGAAAAGAAGCTCAGCTTAATGCGTCAATTAGGTGTGCAAGCGACTTGTTCAACTCATATCAGGTAGTCAGTGAACACTTCCGCACGCCCCACAGCCTTTTTTCTGCTAGTCAAGGAATAAGTAGATATTTTAGCTTTCAAACACCTTGTTAATAAGAATATATTGGTTATGCATTTCCTGTGGGTGAGAGTAAACTGATCCCACGAACCAGCGAGTTTTGTGACCGTAGGTCAACCCCCTAAAGGGGGTGCTGCCCCCAGGAGCGGTCAGCCTGCTACGAGGCCCCAAGATCCATCGCGTCTTCAATTCATATCCTCCCAATTTTGGCTTTCTCTAATACCCCTGCCACAGATAGTTTGCTGAGTTAGGCCTAACGGCTAAATCATCGAACCCAGGTGTTCGATGCGGCGCTGCATGAGAACGAGTGTGCGCGGGAGGAGCGTCGGTGTTGCGCGTCAGCAGCATATTCATCATGTTACTCTCTTATACTATAATAAGTTATTATTATTTAATTACCTTAGATCGAAAGTAAAGATAATGTAGATCAGGACTATGAAGGTGCACTAACTTATACTATTGATGTCTTTGGAGTGCTACGCCTCCATGCTTGCGGACTTTTGCTGGACAGTGACAAGAGACGCCCCAGAAAAGGCTTGCAAGCGAGTAGCAAAGAGATGTCATTCAAGAGATTAATTAAACATTAAATGTGAGGTTACTGATTATAATGACATGAAAAGTTAAACATTACACATAGGCAAAATATAATAATTAATGTCACATAAAATTTATTTACATTTTTGGTTGTTGTGTACTTATTTTATGATAATAAAGAGCTTCAATTGATTTCTTTTCGATAGTTAACATATAAGTTCTATGTTATTAATTAATATGCAAATATCTTCAAAACCAGAGCTAATACATAAAAATTATTATCAAATTTGTGTTTCTCGACCAAAAATTTGTAAAGTTTTTCTATTTTGAGCTAGGAAAATTTTTCAAATTACAAATATGTTGACCAGTGTTGTGGCACTTCTGGATTTCAGACGTCTGCTTTCTTAACTTAAGAGTTCGCAGAATATGAGGCGGAAAAATAGGGAACTAAGGTCGCTACGTCATTGGGGAGATGTTCAGGAAGAGAGGGAATGGAGCGAAGCGTAGTTCCCCCTGGCACACGGCGACTTCCCCTGAAAGCCATAAGCCCTCCAATTCCTACACATCGATGCAATATACACTTATTGTATGTCTAACATATTAAAATTTCAATTAATCTTTTTTGCAAAGTAATATACAAAATTCGCAACTAAATCACAAAAAAATAAACTATTTAAATTAACACTCGGCAAATCTTCTGTTTATATTCTCGGAATTTTTCCAGTATTTATCCGGAAAAAAAATGAATATTTGAATCAAGCACTTATAATACAGATGATCATTTGTTACTATCGATTTTTCGCATTTTTGCTGCTTCCAATATTTTTAATGACAGTTACCGAAAAAGCTTTTTAAATCTTTTTTTTTTTGTGTATTTTTTTGCTTATAGTTTTCATGCTTCTAGTTATCTTTCTTCAGGATACTGATATATCTTTTTCTTTTCTAATTTTGCCAGAATTAAGAAGTTCCATAAGCTAATGATCAAATAAGATTATATATATATACCGGCTCCGGTCTTCCGTAGCTTACCGGCTCAATCCTGAGGTTACAAGTGATTCGTTTTATGAGATTCAGAATACATTAACGGATTAGTGTATGATTACTGTCCTGTATTTAAGTCTAATTATTATTTAATCATATTATTTGGCTATGTAATTATTTATATAATTATTATTATTATTAATTTATTATATTTATATTTATTTATATTATTATAATTTAATTTTTTTATTTATATTTATATCGTAACGTATACAATAAGGTTTCCACATTCAATAAGCTAACAATGATGTAAACATGAACTAAAGAAATTAATTGTAATTTTACAAAAAATTTTAACATAATCCGAGTTACCTAACCATTATCATAATATCACTAATAGGTAATAAGACAAACTAATCACGTTATAAGTTTTAAACCTCTGTCCAAACTATAATCTAAATGTAACATATCACAAATAATCTATAAATACACATATATACAACAACCAAGATCGAATATACAGCTAAGTAATCATTTAAACCAACTTTAGTTCAATAAAGCGAACTATATTTACGATGGAGAAGTAAAACAAGTTTAAATATATAATTATTATAACATTATAAGTATTTAGAATTAGAAATACAAACGTTATAATTATTAAAATATTTTATTCATATTTTAAGACATATATTAATAATAATATTACAGTATATAAATTTATAATTATTATTTAAAATTATTAAAAAAGTATTTAAATTATCATATCAAGACGTACTTGTTACTGAGGCAACTAACAGGATTTCAAGTTGGAGAGTATAATAGTTATATTATTAATTATATATTTATTTTAAATAAAGATATTTCAACACCGAAATACTGTATTGAATAGGAAGTAACATAATATAAATAGCCTATCAGTCAAGCTGAACTTAAACGCATTTTATTATTCATGACATATATTTGATTCAAAAGTAACTTCCTATTACCTCTCATAAACATAAGAAGAAGTATAAATATTCATAATTATAACCAATAGCTGTATAGTATTATTAATAGCAATTTCATTATATATATAGTATAATAACTATACTGCATATATACGGGAAACCACATGTTTTATTGGTGTAAATATTAATATCTAATTGATCTATATTCATATAAATATCCAATGTGCTATAATGTATTAAGGAAACTCATTAGTTATTAACTCAAACGCTAACGTTGAGCATGTTGAACTTGTATTAATTATTGACTGGACTATATACATATAATATAATATTATATATAGTTTTATTTAATTATTATTTAAAAGCTATGACTTATAGTATAATATTATATTCTCAAGATTATCGAACTGTGAAATACACTTATAAACGTAATGTCCTTGAGAATAGTATTGCACTATATGTATATATATATTATATAATATATATATATAATTATGATATAAATATACAATCATGTTATTCTACTAGTAGTTTATGCTAGTATATACTATCAAGGGTTTATTTAAATAATTCGTACAATACGACGAGATACTAACAACGTTCATTAATTCTATAGCCTAATATCGCACTGATTAATCGTTTCCAGTTAGATAGTTTATATCACATGGTGACTAAGTTCGATATACCGCATAAGTATTGACATCACCTTCATCCTCTCAACCAATTTATATACCTGCTGCAATATTTGAATTATCTTGAATGAACTCTTCATATACTGAACAAATGAAAATTAAAAGGTACTATTATTTAATAAATGTAAGTGTTAGGAATTTTAATATCGATTTGGGCATACGCATATTTCCCAAGGCTAGGACCGATTAAGTACAAGAAAGTCTGACACATATCGTGAATATTTCAAGGAATAATCACGAAGCTCATACTCGGTATTAGTAAAAATATCTAACAACAGGTTTTATATTGTATGCATGTATACGAGAGAATGTCCAATATAAATTCGTATACCATCACAATGACTCAGTAAAAAATGTCCAGTAATTATATCTATTAGACACTATTATATAAATATATAGTATGAATTAAACAACCACTAAAATGTGATGAGATTCTTACTTTCAAACCAAAAAAAGAGAAAAGAAAAGTAATAAACAATAGAAATATATATACGTAAACGACGAACGAACACATAATATCATAACTCCAATAAGGGTATATCATTAATTTTAGTATATCTTCAGTTATTTTAGATCAATATATACTAATAATAACAACAACTAGTTAATACTATATATCTACTAAACAATTCATAATACTAATATACAACAATCAGAACAATCAACCTAACTAACAACACAACAACCAAACAACAACAACAATCAACAATCATTTTATCAACATACAATATAATCATAAGAGAGAGCACATATAAATATATATATTATATATATATATATATCTATATATTATCAAAAAAAGTTATATTTATATACTATAAAATCAATACTGAATATTATGTCTATAACGTAACAGTGTATTCCACATATTAATTAATAACCAGCTTAAACATGACCTGATGAGAAGTTATAATATATTGAGCATGGCAAACCAATGACACATACTCCATTAAATAGTAAACCCATAAATACTATTAATTAACATTAACAAACTCCTTGGCACTTTTCTATACCACTATTAAACTCTTGTAACTATTCATAACCGACTAAGTCAGTACCCAGAGAGATCGGTAAACCTATTATATTACCACAAACTTTTGTTATATAATAATGTCATATTTTTCCTCTATCACTATAATATCAATTATGTTAATATTTTCTTTCTCACATAATAAATTCGTATCGTATTAATTTCATTCTAAAGAAATCTCAAAATATTTTTATGCAAACGGCTTCATGAGTCATTACCATATATCAACATAAGAGACTGAATAGCATAATCACAAATATATTGCTACATCGTAACATAATTTTTATACTCTAAATAAAATAATCAAACTAACTTTACGTAAATATAAACTATAAACTAAAATATTCATCATAAATCAACTTTCATCAAAATCGATCGTCTAAATATTACTATACCATATCCCAAAACTTTGATTATTATTGTATCACTGGGTTATAAACATAGTTTACAAAGGTTTATCAACCTTCAAAATTTACATGGCTATGAACAAATTAAACAGAGAGTTAACAAACATATTGTGTTATACACTGAGAACGCACAACAGCATAACATAAGTTCTTATGAATAAAATATCACAGTAAAGCGTTAATTATGTTTACTCCATATTTTATTCTATAAAGCAGTAAATCAGTTTTATAATTTCTATAGGCCTGAAATCTTTTACTAACATCTATCCTTGTAGCAGAGTTCCACCCAGAATCTACCACATTTGTAGCTTCAAAATTTTCCCGGCACGCAGAATTCTTTTCTGAGATTAATTTTGTATCTGTGAACCGTATAGAAAAAATTTCTAGTTAAACAACAGTCACGTGGTAGTCAGAGAAGGTGCATGGAGTCTCGCGAGTCATGTTTGGTGAGAAGTAGAGATCCAGAACATTAGCGAGTAAAATGTATTCATGAGCTCTCCCAATTAATATCTATAGACACTCCCTCTGTGAGCCAATAGATGAACGCATTCTATATTCTAAACGTTATACTCTAACAGTTTCGTATTCTTTGAGCACACTAGGCTTCACTGAATTATGTAACCTCCTCCTTCCTACTTTCACTTTAACTCTTTCATACTATATATGTTGTCTCACTCTGTTTTTTCTTTTTCTCGATTTGTATAGTTTTTATCTCACATTCCATTGTACACTTTTCACATACCTCTCGTATCTAAATTGTATAGTATTATAGAAAATATCATTGACTACAAATATTATCCACCACCGACCAATATTGCTATCGAGTCGAAAAGCTTACTATCAATATTTCTCGATTCTATTTTAGGCCAAAAACGAACAAAAACCTTATCGGACTGATCTTCACTCCCCAAAAAACCGCCCTCCTTAACCCTATTATTAAGGCTCGCAGTTTCTCAACTCTGACACTATAATAATTTAAAGTAAGCATGATAACGATATCATACTGTAAATCTTACATTATAAACTTGAACAATTATACTACTCTTCTCTAACCAATCATTTCAATAATATAGATTGTATAATTATATTCACACTAACCTGTCAATTGAGTAATATTTAATCATAACGTTAATTATAATATATACCTAGCTTACGAATAAATAATACAAGGTTATTCATTAATCCAAGAGTAATCTATATATAGCACGCACTATATATAATATACCACCTATATATATATCTAACCGAGGAAAACCCAAGGGATGCGTCCCTTAAAAGGGTGTGAATCCTGAGAGGGGGTATATCTATCAATACCGTAATAATGAGGTGATGGTATAGACGAGGGCTTTGGCACATACATACCCGATAAGGCTAGAGGTACTTATTATCTATCACCTCTCTATTTCGCAGTAGTAAGTTTGTTAATGTTTTAATTAAAAGTTTTATTCAGTTACGCGTATAAGTGTGATTAGGTTTTGCCAATTGATAACAATATAATTCTTAGTTACTGGTCATGCCTTATAGATTATAGTCTATTATGTAATGTATAAAACACTGTTACGTTTATAGCATCATATATTGTCTTGATTAAGTATATAAAGAACTTTAATTTTATTGTTACTTAAATGTTATATAATTGTTGTAATGTTATTGAGTATGGTGTTTGGTGTTGTTGTTGTTGTTGTTTATATAGTTGTTGTTGTATGTTGTTGTTGTTGTGTATTGTTGTTGTTAGATGTTTGTTGTGTTATAGTTGTTATGCTTACGATTTACATTACAAGTTGTTGTTGATTATTGTCTAAACTAGAGAATATTAATACGCCTTTCTTAATGAGTTGATATGGTTCGTTACCGAATTACGTCGTATTTCTTGTTTATACTTTCTTCTTGTATAATGGTTGAAAGAAGAAAATCTCATTACATAATAAGGGGTAATTTTTAATGGTTTTATTTATTTATTTATTGTAGTTATTACGCAATACGAATTTCTACTGATCAGATAGGATCATTATTTTTCAGTCTGATGCACTTAGGTTAACGATGGCATCTTCTCGCATCTATCTAAAACCTGTTGTTTGATATTTTCCTAGAGGAAGCTTATCGTTATCCCTAAACGATGTATGTCCAATTTTATAAATTTAATCGTTCATAAACCGTAATGGTGATAATACATGAGAGAATACCCATTGTCATTTTTATTAATTACCAACTCAGAGGTTTCTAAATAATAGAACCTTTATTTCTATATTATAATTGTGTTGAAAGGAGTCATTAACTAATATTAATCAAATATTTTAGCATAAGCAGGATGATATAGTAGGAAATTAAATATAAATTAGTGGTGTCCCATCTTTTGGTTATAAAATATATCGGACCTAGCAAGTGTAAATATATCTAACTTGGAAAGATAACGTGCGAGCGTTTACTAATAGAATATATGTTATAAAACGTTGTGTATCTATAATCAGTCGTTTTGATTAGACGATATATATTATAAAACCTACTTGTAATATCTATGGTACGCAATATATATATACTAATATACTGATAAATACTATTAAAACTATCATCTGAATATTATGTGTGATCACTTATTCATGTAACATTACGTGTATAAAGGTGTTTAAAACTAAGTTCGCAAACATTCTGAAATAAATATATAACAGCATTGAGCTTATAGTAATAATATAAAATAAGTCTGAAATATATTATTATACAATTTGACGAGCATTATTTAACGAAGTTGACATATATCACTTGAGGGACTTAATAGTACTTAATTGTCAAACATGTATGTAATATCTAGTGATATATATTTATACACCAAAAACATGTCATCAGTGAAATGAGATATAGAATGCTTATTATAAAATTAAACTATCAGCTTGATAATTTACTTCTGTCAACTAAATAACATTAATTCTTTCGATGAAAACAAAATTATATATATAGCTGAATATAAAATGGTTTATAGTGGCTGCTTGATAGGCAATTTAAAGTTACATTATCTTTATCAAAGTGATGTGAATATCATTTAGAGAGATATATAGAATTAAACTCATCATATATCAACTATATGGAATTACCATGTGTACTTCCTAGATTAGCATGTTTTAATATTTAATATAAATTATATCAACTTATGTTTTTATGTATTATATGTTTATTTTATATTAAATTTATAAAAGCTAACTTGAATACCAAATAGAAAATTTATATTTAAATCAGTTTTTAATAAATTTTCGAAAATAACTTATTAAAGTTAAAGTATCGACTGATTTACTTTCTATTAGTTATTAAAATTAAAATCAAGTAGATGAAAATAATGCTATGTCTGGTTGTATTGTGTGTTATAGTATTAAAATATGTTATAGTATTCATTAAGATTATTATTAAGCTTACAGAGGAGATACTAATAAACTTTCGAGAGTTGTGTCTTTATCACCTATTATGTAATTATGTTGGTAAGTGAATTACAGTTTATATTATTTAATTCGCATTTTAAAATTTGTTAAATATTTCAACAATCATTTATTTTCTTAGTTACTAATATTATATTACAAATCATTAGTTATAGCTTTATTATGAGTACTATATCGAAAACCTATTTTTAAGTTAATACTGATATATTAGAGTTAAATATATTTCGTTGATTATACAGTTTGTCTACCCAATTAAATCTGTGTAAGATAGATGTGAAAGTAAAATTTTGCTAAATTTAATTTTTTTAAAATACTTGGTTATATAATAAGATTTTACTCTAATAATATACAATGTATAGATTCAGTAAGATATCCTTATAGGGAAAGTATATAAATATGAGTATTATAACTATATATATATATATAGCAATAATACTTAAAAGTTGAATTCAAATTAATACATTCTGCCCAAAAAAAAATAGTGTTATACTTGGATAATAATGTGTTAACTAATATATATATATATATATAATAATGTATATTATATTTTTCAGTAGATATTAATATAGTTTTATAGTGTTAGGCTTTTCTTATAGATCGACCCATCCACATATTGCTGGAATACGTTTACCTGTGTAGTACCTTCCTTTTCCACTTCCAGCCACTCCTGTTCTGTGGAATTCTCTCCTTTTATAAGTTTTTAATTATTTATTTACGCTGAATTATATATCACATCGCGTTGTCCTTATAAATCCTTACCTTGTGTTCTCATCCACTCGAGAGATGATATATAGTATAGTAGATATATGCGATTTCAATATCTTAGTAGAGGAGAGATTAGATGGGACGCGGTAGACCGTTTTTATTATTATTATTATTATTTTAGATTAGTAAATATATTTTTATAATTATTTCATATTTTTTTCTCCGATCTTTGAATTTTTATTTTGCATTAATTGATATAATATATATTACAAAACTATTAAATTGGATTTTTTTTTTTTTTCTTTTTAATTGTTTTTTTTTTTGTTTAAAAAATACTTTAAAATCTGTCTCTTCATATATTTAATATTACGCATTATATTCCGCTAAAACATCAAAAGCACCGTGGAATTGCCACCCCCCTATTTTATAAGTGGTATTTTTGGATCGATTTCCGTCTATATTGGGAGGTTCTTTAGTCTGGAAACATAGGTTAATGAAGAATAAGAGGAAATCAAGGAAACTGAAGAAGAAGAAATTGTTTTTTGGTTTCCGAATAATTTGCAAAATATAAATGCTAAAAAAATTAATTACGCCAAAAAAAATTGTAATTAGAAAATTATAAGTCATTCAACATAGAAAAAGCATACTACCTTTTTACATGCATATAGATATTTTCGTGTATCTAAAATTAACTTAAAATGGACATTGTGCTGTATATATATTTAGCGTACTCTCAAAAATGATAATGTAAACATTGTATCAACTTGATATGCTTATGATTGTCCTGAGACTGCGTTAGTATGACTCTAAGTTGATATTTCCTACCGAATTCACCGTGCCATAGCTACATTTTTAAGATGTTCTGTGGGGTAAAATTTTGTATAAAGTATATATTAGCATAGTCAAGAGTATATAGATATATATTGGTCGTTTGTTATTATATAATTATTATTCATATGAATATTATTAATATATAATAATCAGTATATATTACAGGTAAGTCAATTATATAAATAATGTATACTTATATTATTATTATATTATGAAATAATTATTATGAGTTTATACGGATTATATATAATATTATTAATATATCATAATCAAATATATGATTTCTAGTATCTTATATATTGTAATAAAGAACTATAGTTAAGGAACTAGAAAGCCTTCTGATATTTATGTTACTCGCGTTAATTATTTTTTTCAAAAGGTTCACAATCTAAAATCAATGAGTGAGAATTTCTACTAAAGCAATATGCAGAACAGAATCTTAGCCAGACTTGAATCACTTAGATCAATAGATCAATAATCATCAGAAATCTTACTACTCTGAAGTTAGCAAGGAGGAACAATAATCGAGAGTGTAACTTTCATGCACGCCGGCATGGATATAGTACTTCGTTGCTATCAAAATTAATTCCTGATTAAAATTCACTGTGTATATACATTTATTTTAGTGGTATGTAAAAAAGAAACATTCCCCGGAAGACACAATTTTAGTTTAAAAACATTACTAACCATCTATTAACCACCAATTATCTTTTTTTACCATGTATAATGGAGATTAGAGTATCAGAGTTCTAGATGTCAAACTACCATGTAAGATCAACCATATATGACTCGAACTTAAATCGAGGAATTTGTGTGCATAGCAACTGAGACATATGCACTATCAGATAAAGAGAAAGCCAATACTTTATTTCAGCAGAAACTGAAGAGATAAGAGATCGTTCTAAGAAAGGACTTTCGGACCCTCGGCTAAATGTAAGTTTTAATATTTGATTTTTAACTTGCAATTAAAAAAAGATAGATATACTTTTTAGTCAAGAGTAATATTAGATAGAATATATCAAATATTAAACCCACCATTTTAGCTAAACAATATACGAATTTATTATGAAATCACATAAATTTCGTATTCAATGCTCCCTACCACTGCAATATCTCTAGAGATAACAATGTGGACCACCACCTCTATTGAAATGAACAGTTTTTCAATACAAAAATTCTTAATTGAATAACTAGTATAGATCTAATAGAACCTTATCATATATATATATGAAATCATGATTGGACAGGAGGTCATCCAGGAGAAAGCTTTATTGCGAAGTTGGTCTTCTCATTCTCATAGAATATATCCTATAATCTTAAACGAGACACTACTCTCACGGAATTTTCGAATTGTCAATGTAAATATCAACATGCTGAATGAATACCTAATACTTATTTGATATAAAGTATCAAAAAATTATTGTAACCTTATAATCCAATGCATCTTAGCTCAAATATTTCATAACAATACAATATTACGTATTAAGTATCAAAGCACTCAAATAGATCATTTTTGATTTATGGAACATAGAAGGAAGTATTGTGTTATTATGGTGGTACCATACTAGATTTTATAACTGATATTAATAATAAAAAATCTAGTGTGAATGTATAATAAACAGCAGTCTCTTGTTATCAAGAAATCATTTCAGCATAATATTTTGAATAATGAATACATTATTTTTCAATCTCAGAACTTTTCTTTACTATAGAATTGCGATATACAATTACAATAATTATATCAATAGATATCTAATACATATAGACGTAAACTCATGACTTAACGTATATAGTATTAAGTAATAGGTGTGGATGAATTGAGTATTAGGTTAGTATTGATTTAGTGTGATTTTATTATATAGTACATATATAGCAATTTAATATACGGTAGATAATAGTAAAGTCCGTGGTGGCTTATGACATATTCGTGAGGATATTGTAACTTAATCGTAACCACTAATTTTCCCTTATACGCCAATTCAAGGTACGTACTACACGGGACGACCAGGGCTAAGCACCAGCATGGTCAGAGCGGTCCTTTCCTTCTGCTTGATGACTAACTCTTGGATCCACCGCGTAATCGATATATACTAGGGAGGCCTGATAAGAAGCCATGGTGTCATTTTGGAGGAGTTCTGGAATAATGAACGAGTCTTTTTAGAGCTTGACGTAAGTAAGTAAGAGAGAAGAAAACGATTCACTACTAGTATCTAGGATAATTGACAGAGACAAAAGAAAGAAAGAGAAAAATTAGACATAGTACTCCTACATTTATGTTATGTTAGTAAGTTTGTACTATTAATCTCGATGATACATTGGCTTGATTTTAGGAAACATTATTTTAGTGAGTTATCCGAGAAATGGTTTTTCTCTGGTGTAGATGTTTTTAGAATAGAGATGGTAAAGTCAGATGAGAGAGGGAGAGGGCCAGAAAAGCCGCAGAATGACATGACCACCTGACCAGAGGTGTGGCGATAAGCCCTCTTTCCTCGGGAGTTGTGAGGAGAGATATTACTACAGACCAGATCATATAGTATAATATAACTTAATATAAATATAGACAATAAATATAATTATATAATATCCATGCAACATTATGAGTTAGTAATATATATACAACATATATAATTATATTATATATAATTATATATAATATATTAATATAAACACACTCACTACTCACACAACCATCCCCACTGACTGTTTATAAACTCGGCACCGCAGTGGCTCCAGCATCGGTGCCGGGGAGCCAACTCAACAGATTCACATATCAAGTATTTCCTAGAAATTCAACTCTGAATCCCTCCTCACCAAATTTTTCGCCAATTAACAACAATTTTGATCTTACACTTTTCATATTCTTAAGGAGGGGACCGAGACTTCGTAGGTTTCCGCATCACGCTAAAATCCTCATGGTCCAGGTTCGTAATACCTACATATATTATCTTCCTATCAGATACACTATATATACACGAGGTTATACCTATTATTTATTTTCTACACCAATCTATATATACACCTATCATATATATATATATAGTAAATATTATTATATATGACCTCTACAAATTTTTATAAACAGATTAACGTATAATAACTATCCTAAATCACCAAATCATAAATGTATATATTGACAACATACGGAACGGATGCGAAGTATATAATTAAAAGAAACCTAATTATAGCTATAGGACGTGAAATATTTAAAATAATAATTATATAAATAAAATATATTTATAATAATATAATAATAATAATAATTTTAAATACTAATAATAATATAAATAATAATAATAATTATCAATTAATAATAATAATAATATATATGATATATACAGCTAAGATTCAATAAACTTAACTCGATGTTCCATCGAATTCAAATTGTATTATATACGAACCTCTGAACTCCGGAGCCGAAGAAGTCTCGAGAGTTCGAATAAGAGATCTCGGGATATACGGAGTTTGATATATCAAGTATACCAATAATATACAGACCATTATATAGTACCTGGAATAGCCTAATGAGGATCGTGTTAATAGTTAAATTTACTGAGGTATATCGAGCACATAGACACAATTTTAATAAATATATTATTATATATATATATATTATACGAAATTTGATAATCACCTTTCCTATCCGTTGATCTAATCAAATATTCTTATTTTCGTTATATCTTATATACTTCGAAGTAATAATAATATTAAAAATATATAATATAAATAAATTGTGTATGATGTTAATATATTAGCGTATATAGCACAATATATATTATATTATAGTAGCAGCCTAATAGCGCGTGCTGAGCACAACTCACTATTCTCATATCAGCGTCAGAATATATCCGAGGACACTTATCTATAGGTTACGAATGATTAGCCAGTTATAGTTACACTAAACTCAATCTTCAGGGGTTTAGGAAGACCATATATATAATGAATCGTATTAATACTGAGGGAGCGTAGTACCGGTACTACGGCTCTACGGGGGGCAGCATAATATCTTTCCTTACCCTTAAATAGGGTGGACCTTTAATATACCGGTCACTCAATATATAATAATATATCTACAGCGTGGATTCTACGATTTTATAACCATACCTACAAAAGTGACCAATCATATCAGCTATATATAAAGTATTTGGAAAGCAAAATATCATCTATTCACTATAATCCTATACGAAAATGGGTTGGGTGCAGTTCGAGCCGAGGGTGGGTCACTGAGAGGCAAATGGGCCAAAGAACCACGTCAATTAGCTCCTGTGCACCGAGAGGCTCTTTTCCACCAAAGAGTTGGCAGAGCAGTAGATTAGCGATCAGGTTCACGTCCCAGTTGAACACACAGGGCCGAGCTTTGCTCTTGATAGACCCGAACGATATCAAAGGCCTAAAAGGTCGGAGATATACTGAGATGTTTCTGCCAAATAGATCCAAAGGTTAGTCTCAGTTCACTTGACTTAAAATGCTCACCTACCTCTTAATTCACTGCGTAAACGATCCCACGCCCGATCTCGTCTGGAGATGTCTGTAAATTATATCTTCATTTTCGACATAATGTATATTCTGGGTACATTTTTATTTTTTTATGTTTATGAATGGATAGTTAGCTTAAGTTTCTTCAACTGTTCAAGAATCGATAATTAAATTCATAATCATATATAATAGTCGAGCTAGTACTATATACTATACCATATAATTATATACTATATAACTAATTTTACGTACGACCTCTCTAAGTAGTACACTGAAGAGGTGTAAAGCTGTATGTTACTGAGCTACTATGATAAGTTTATATTATGTGTTGATATTAGGTAACTCCCAGGCTAATTCGCTGTAGTGTTTCCTTCTTTTATCCTTAGTCCATAAATAAATCGATATTTACTGTTATCTATGGTTGGAATTCTCATTTCCATCTCTCTATACTACTATATATGTATTATTTATACCTGTCTATGATAAATGTAAATTATTTATTAATCTCTCTACTAACTTTATAATATAATATATATATAATTCAAAAGCCTGTACGTTCGTGCTCAATCTTATTATAATATACTGTCGTAATTATATTAATGACGTTAAGTATTATTTTTTATTGTTTATGATTCTGATATTCTATATATGTCAAACACATACTCTACCTATAATATCCACTTTGAAATAAGGTTGACTCTGCTACGTATGAGAAATATGTGTTGGTGACTAAACTTGTAATAATATATATATATATATATATATATAATTAATAATATATAATACTATATTATATTATTAATATATATAATATATAAATCTTAAATATATATATATAATATATCTATTATATATATATATAAATATTAATATAATATCATCTAATATAATTTTATCTAATCATATTTGGGCGATAGTGTATAATATATAATAATAATAAGAGTAATTATATATAATATAGCAATACTTTACTCAGTAAATAATAATTAGGATACATCACGATAAAAATATTTAATAAATATATAAAGTAGTTAGAGAAATATTATGTTATATATTATTATATTATAATATATATATATTAATATAATATATTAATATATATAATTATATATAATATATATATATATAATATATATAATTATATAATATTAATAATATATATATAATATAATATATATTATATATTATATATATAATATATATATATATATTATATATTAATATATGATTATATATATATATATAAATATTATATTAAGTAATTAATATATATATATATATATGGTTATATGATAAGTAGATATAGCGTTAATATTAAAATGTTTCATTATTTTTATTCGTATATACCCAATTATCACGTCAGGATAGTGATCGAGGATTGCCCGGATGTAGTTTATTGAATTTTGACCATCCCGGTGCATGAGGATGTGGATGTCAGATTGTTTATATTATAAGTATATATATATAATATAATATATATATATTAATATATATATATATATATATATATATATCTGATATATATATATATATATTATATATATTATAATTATATATATATATATATATATATAAAATATATATATAAATATATAAATTAAAATATATATATATAAATATATATATATCATATATATATATTATTTATATAATATATATATATTATTAATAATTAATTAATTCATATAATATATATATATATATATATATATATTATAATAAAATTTCTAGTTTTTAAGCCCAAAGACCATCTTATTAATATTCATAATTGTATTACAGAGGTGTAAGAGGAGATTGGACCACAAATCTTCACAAATAATGACAATTCACTCAACCAATACCTCTTTCTCACCAAACCTCCTAAACTTTATATTAAAAGAGATTTATAAATGGGATTATAAATTAATGTCAAATATTTTCGATAGTATTTGAAAATATCAATAAATAAGGTATAAGATGATGTTCACTTTGAGTAGAAACATTATCCAATTATTTATTCGAGTGAGTATCCTTTACCTAGTTTAGATAAGTCGTTATATTCATATCTTTTCATACTAGACATTAATTTAGTAGTATAAAATATACCAGCATTTAGTGAGTAATATACACATTCTGCATCATCTTGGATACACTAAGTGATTGTGGGAAAAGGACGAAGTATTTTCCTTGCAAATTTACTTTCCACCAACTGATAGGTATCAATCATCTCTGTGATCCTAACGGCCTCGAAAGTTTTTTTCTTGCAGACTGATTGAATTTCTTCCTTTAAATGCATTTTCAATATCAAACTATTAAAGCCTTTTGCTATTCAGTGGCAATTATTACGCGTGTGTGTTCTTCTCCTTCTTGACTGTAGAAATTCTTGCAGTAAAACCGGAGTCTAGCTTCAAGCTCGAAGTTATTGGCTCTCTGGGTTTAACGTCAGTTTTTTCCACTTTTAAATGAGAGAGGATAACTCGAAACTTCAAGTTATGTGTCTTTAAGTCTAGGCAACTCGTTCGTGCGATTGTGAATCATGCCTGTTTCTTGCGAGTCTAGTCTTAGCGAAGATCCATTCTAAATGAGTAGACAAAAATGAGTGAAACTTTCACTTTATAAATATATTGAGTGATTTAGTAAGCCTCAAAAACAAAACTTGCCTATATAAGATATGATTTTATAAATTACTGGAATATCTATGAAGTAAGTTTAGATATAATAGTATGAAAGGTCAATTATATTATGAATTATTATTTCATATATAACCTACTACTACATACAGAAATCCAATTATGCAATTTCAGAGTTAAGCAATGTTCGTCTAATTCTCTAAATCTAGTTACCTAATATTATTTATTAGTATACAGTATATTAGTATACAAATATTATTTATTAGTATCAAATGATTAGTATATCAATATTTGATGTACTGAGAATATGTATTTGCGTTAAGCTTTTATTTCATCTGTATTTTATTTTTACTAATGTTTACAACATTATTAATCATTTCAAAACTGAAATTTGCGTAACCCTTTATATTGCATATAATCACGACAAAATTTAAGAGTGTGCCAATAGTTTGACTGTGACGATTGCGAGTCCGGCACTGATATAAATATTAATTATATCGAGTATATAACGAGGTTCTTAAAAATAGGCGAGCTTATATATATTTATAAGTTATATATAGAAATTAGTATATTTAATGTAAATACATAATTTAAATATTCCGTGTTCTATATTTATATATTGAAAATAAATGTAATTTTTTGGATGAAAATTTGTTACCCATATACTTCAGAACGTGAGCAATATGGAAATACTGTTTCAAATCGATAATAATTGGGGGTATGTCAATCACTAAATGTTGAAGTATCTACCCAAAAGTAAGTTATTAAATATTTCCCTTTGCCACTGAAGGTAAACGGTTGATGGACGAAACAAGTCTTGGTTGCAAGTCCATGTATTTCGAATCATATATAGCAATTTATAGAAAAGCATTTTAGATAAAGCTATCTGTAGCCCCACATCGCGAAAATGGTTATCTGATTAAAAAAGTTTGTATGTATATTAATAAATCTGAGGAATGTGTACTTTTCGAAATTACTTTTCATCGAATGCTTGCGAAGGAGTTCATTTTTTCGGAAAATTTTTTCGTGGGCAACTTCCGTGCAAAATTGAAGAGAATTGAGCTCTGAGTTTATTGGGAGATAAGTAATTATATATCATATTATAATATATACTATATATATATATATATAATACTATATATATATTATATATATATATATATATATTATATATATATATAATATATATATATATATAATATATAATATATATATATATATATCTATATAATATCTATATATATATATATATATATATATATATATATATATATATATATATATATATATATATATATATATATATATATATATATATATATATATAATATTTATATTTTATATATTATATATATATAAATATATATATATATATATATATATATATATACAGTATATATATATAAATGAACATTTTAATTTTCGATATGTTACGTTGTTCTCGTGGCCAAGGTAAATATTTAATTTCGCTTCACTGTTATTTATTAATTTATTTTGCCATTATTTATTTTATTTTATGTTTTAATTAGCATTTTATTTTTTTATTTTCGATTCGCTGAAGATGAATCTTAATCTTAGAGGGGGAGGGAGGGCACGGAGGCGTACATTTCATTTTCCTTCCTTTCAAGTAAAACAAATAAACCTTGTTTTAACCTTGCTTGTTCTTGTGCTATTCGTCGCAGGGATTCTGCCTTTGAGAAATATCAACGTCTTTTAATACAAGAAATTCATGTTACTTATATTTTATCTAGGAAATGTAAATTTATATTCTTCGAGACACAAAAAAATCTTCTCTTTGTAGAAAATGTAATAATCTTTCTGGTTCTTCTTTTTTACTTCAGACATTTCACAAAAAAAACTTTGATACCAACTTTGCTTCTTCCTCTTTCTCTCCACTAGTTTCTTCAGGGGGCACAACTGCTGTTTTTCCTTCTGCTAAAACTGATCTCACTCTCAAAACTTTTGCATTTCATTGCGCTTTAAACAATTCCGGAACTATTCCTCCATCTCCACTTGCTCTCAACTCATTTATGTCTTAAATTGCTATTTCTTCTAAAATTGCTATTTCTATTCTATCTAAGCTTAATACAGGACTTCCTGTATTTTGGTCCTGCTGGCATTTCTTCCGTGGTTCTGAAAACTTGTCTTGAACATGTTGTGTTATAGGAACCGGTTATTATTATTATTATTATTATTATTATTATTATTATTATTATTATTATTATTATTATTATTATTATTATTATTATTATTATTATTATTATTATTATTATTATTATTATTATTATTATTTTTTTACAATTATTAAGATTATATTATTATTATTTATTAATTGTTATATTAAATTATTATTATTATTATTATTATTATTTTATTATTTTATATTATTTTTTTTTTTTTTTTTTTAATTTTCTTTTTTTTTTAAGCAAGATCGTTAAGAAATATTTAAATTAATCTTTAGTAGTTAACGATTGCATGGCACGTGAACATTTGTCTACGGGAGGTAGGGGTTCCGTCCCACGTACCTCCAACCCGTGGGTGCTGGGAAAAAAATATTGCTTCTACATCATGTCAATATAAAGAAACCCATACCAATTTTTTGAAAAGAAGCATCTGGCAGTAAATTGATTGTAAATATGAAATTTGGAGATTTCATCATAAATTTATTCTGTTGATATTCAACTTTTTTTTTACGTTTTTCTTTCTTTACAGATAATTTCATTTATTTCATTTAGTTTCATGAAAATCTTCTGGTTTTGCTATAATTGATAAGGACGTTCATAGACAAATGTTATAAATATTAAATTTGAAAGCCTTTTATTTTATATTTAGAATTTTTAAAAGCAGCGTTTTACCACTGAAAGTTAATATGAACGTTATTTTCTAACGAACTAATAATAATAAATAAAATAAGTAATAACCGATTCCTAAAACACAAGAGTGTCCTTGTGTTTCCTACCTTGCGCCCTGCCTTAGTAAATTGTTTAGTTTTTTCTCTCAACGTTTACTTTTCCTTCTCCCCTGTTTGAAGTATGCGCTCAGTTACCCTACTCCAAAGAAGGGGACCTCTCTGAACCTTCTAACTATTGTCTTATCGTTTTCACCTCTATTCTTTCAAAATTTATGAATCTACCACAACAGAAAGGTTTGTAAAAATTTTAAATTTTCTAATCTTATTCTAATTTTACTTCTGATTGCCAGTATGGCTTACTTAAGGAGACTATCTACTGGTTAATTCCCTGGTTACCTGCCTTTCGGTATTTCCTTAACCTAGTGCTGCGTAACTAAACATATTGAAAGCTTTCAAAATATGGTTTAGAGAAAATGATTTTTTGAAATATCGCCGTCAATGAAATCTCAACAAGCACTAAATAATTTGCTTAATATACAGTGCTACCAAACATTATTTATTATTTTTATTTCCAAATCTCCTCAGAATTTTTGGAGATTTTCTTTTTCAAAAATTAATATAAATATGCACAATACTCGTCTTGGTTACAAATTCTGGTCTGGATGAAGAGTATCTATTCTCCTTGGAAAATATTTATTTATTCACACTGAAATTAAAATAATATTAAATAAAGTAGGTCAATTTCCGAGTTTCTTCCTATTCTTCCCAAGAGAATCAGGAATCGTTTAATAAAATCAATTTTCATTCGTCGTTCCTCTTCAGAAAGTGAAGTATTCCATTAGTAACGCCAATAAAATTCAATTATATTATTCTATTTTAGAAACTGATAGAAGAGTATCAGTATACACTACGTAATAGAATGCAACACACACACACACACAGCACACACACAATTTCCATACACACAAAACAAAAGTCACACATATTCACACTTCCATCACACACACACCACATTATATATATATATTATATATATATATTATATATATATAATATATATATATATATATATATATATATATATAGATATATATAAGATAAATTGTTTACCTTTGAGAATCGAAATTAATTATATATATATAATATATATATATATATATATATATATATATATATATATATATATGGGGACTCAGATTTCGCTCAGCTTTTGAATAGGGTCGAGTCAAAGGCCTTAACTGTTCTGTGTTTTCTAATTCACTTGACTTTTAATCTTAGCGACGCGAAGTTGGAGCTTTGTCTCTTTATTATAGGTACTACAGCGGCAATTGCTCGAGGGACTGACCACTCGTGTACTACCACTTTACAACATCTCTGCAGCACAAGGGTGCAGTGTCTGCACACAAATTTTGTTTTCACATTTATCAACTCCAGATTTGTTCGTTACTGTGCTTCCTTCTTTCCAGCCACCTCTATTCTGTGGAATTCTCTTCAATCTTTTGTGTTTCCTGCTGAATTTAAACTCCCTCACTTTAAGGTAAGGATGCGGAGCAGGAACGGGAAGCCGGAGCTGAAATTATTTTATGGGTGCACCCGGATTCGAAATTGTTTGTGTGGAAACGGAACCGAAGCAGAACAAAAAAGGGGTGGTCCCTGGCTCCGGTAATCACAAATATCCTTACCTTAGAGGCTTAGAGCAAAGAAAATTCAAGCAGAAGACTTTGACTAATTGAAGATTTTATAGAGAATTGAAAAATATAATTAATGCTTTTGAAAATAAAGGAGGAATTTAGCAAATGACAAGAAAAAAATTCCATGGAAAGAAGGGAAAGAATGATAACTGAAAACAAGATATTTTTTCGGCCCTCTATGTTGATTCACACGTCAGAATTCTCCTCATGAAGATCTGATATTAAAAGTTAGGAATGCTCAATGTGAACCAGGACTTAAAATGAATAACACCATCGAACAGGAATCTGGGTCAGAGTCAGGCAGCCAGTTCATCAGTTTCAGGAATTCGTTCTTGTAGTATCTTGTCAGACGAAGATGAAGAAGTTAAATTTGATAGAGGATGGGACCAATTGGAGCAAGCAGAAAAGCGATTGAAAATGACAAACAGCAGTTAAAAGACCTTCAACCCAAAATTTCTCTAGAAAAATATAAAGTAGAATTCCATGATGCATTGGTTTCGACTGAAAATGAAATTTAACTGTTATCCAATAAAATGCAAAAATTTTAAAGATGCTACTTACACTGTTACAGCTTTACCTCCCATTCAAGTGAGTGTGGAGCTCTTATTTTCGCATTTAAAAATAATGGAAATCAGATCTAAGAACATTGTTAGAGGAGAATTTTTTTGAAGTAGTTTTATTTTTAAGGAACAACTATTTTAAATAAAATTAAATTACGAGTACATACATATACGAGGTTGAGGGATAAAATACCGGAACATTCCGGTTAGTCTTAATTTCCTGCAATGTAATAAGGGCGCGTTGTGAGAAATGTGTGCGAAGAACTGTTAGGAAGTGCATCAGCAGCGTATGACAGTGCTGACCATGTGTCCGAGTTTACAATTCAGCTTGCATTGAGGCACTGTCATTGTGTGTTGTCGGAAAGATTGTTAATCAAGAATGGCCACTTGGAGCAGGGAGCAAACATTAAATTCTGTGTCAAATTACTGAAAACGTTTACAGAAACATTAAATTTGATAAAGGAGGTTTATGGTGATGAATCATTGTCGCTAACCCGAGTTTACGAATGATATACGCGCTTTAAAGAAGGGCATGAGTCGCTAGAAGATGGTGAGCTTGTCGGCAGACTATCAACAGCTCGTAATGATGTAACCATTGCCATTGTCAACCATTGTAATACGAACTGACTGGAGGCAAACCATTAATGATATTGTCGGGATTTCTCATGTGGCAATCCGACACAAACTCCCTGAGTTTTGGGAAGCCCAAAATTGGGTATTGCAACATGACAATATCCCGGCACATCGTTCACACTACTGGTCTCTGAATATCTGACGAACAGCCACGTACCTGTGCTTGTACAATATCCTTACTCCCCAGATTTGGCTTCAGCTGTTAAAAGGACCTGTTAAAAGGCCAACGATTTCAGTCAGCAAAAGAAATTCAAAGTGCTGCGGCTCGTGCTTTGAAAGAGGCAACAAAAAATGGCTCACAGCGATGTTTCAAGCAGGGGTGCGAGCGCTGGCAAAAGTGTATGACAGCCGAAGGAAGGAACTTTGAAGGTAGTATTGTATAATATGTTGTATCATATACGATAATAAATTTTAGCTAAAAGTTCCGGTATTTTTGGACTCTACCTCGTATATGTTCAAGCAGTTCAAAGAAGAATTATTTCAAAAGTTATCAAGATGAATTATTTCAAAAATTAGCAAAAAGTAAATTCCAATTTCTTTAATTTTTTAAAATTTTGTTTTCTATAAAATAATTTCTAAATTTTTAATAAGTCAAAATAAAGTTGATATTCCCAACCATTCTTTTTTATTATACCCACAGAAGTAACAAGGGAATTTTTATGGAGGGCATTGGCTCCCTTTATCTTTTATATTTATATATATATATATATATATATATATATATATATATATATATATATATATATATATATATATATATATATATTAATAATATAATATATATATATATATATACGTATATATATAATATATATATATATATATATATATTAAAAAGTTCGCACCACATGGGAATTGTGCCCTATTCTTCAACTTTCTCGTCTATCTATTGCCTCTTCCTTACTAATTACCTCATCTAAAAAATATATTTTTCATTTTACACAATCAAACTCACACACATTTACTATCACCTCTTCATTACTGCCAATGTTATGCAGATTTTCGAAGTGTGCCCTCCACACCCTCTTCACATCCATTTTATCAGTCACGAAAGTACCATCCCTATTCATTATTCCATAAAGATTTAATTTACTCGCTTTATTAACTTTTCGCACTTCCTTCCACAAGAGCTTTCTATTCCCTTGTAAGTTTCCATTCATTTTCCTTTCAAACTGTTCATTTACCTCTTTTTCCCTTCAACGTATGCAACTTTTAGTCTTACCCTTTCCCTCCTTGTATATTTCTATACACCTTTCTTTTGAGACCTCATCATTGGCTTTTAGTACATTCAACAACGCCTTTCTTACTTTTAACCGCTCGCATCACCTCTTTACTCCACCACTCACAATTAACATTATTAATTCCTACTTTATCACATCACATACTTCTCTGGCATTGCTAACAAAGCTTCCTTCATTTGCGTCTAGATTTGTTTATTTTCATCCTGTTCACATTCAACAGATTTATTTAAAAGTTCTCTCACATACTCTTCCTTTAGATCCTTATAACCTTGTTTACTTAACTTCTCACTCTTAATTCTCCTCACTTCCTTCCTTATCTCTTTCCTCTCCATCCATGCCCCCCGCTAACTTAATCTTACATTAAACAACATAATGACCTGATATTCCCATTCCAAACCCCTTCAATGTTTTAACGTCATCACATACTTCACCATCTCTTTCTTCACCAACACAAAATCAATTATACTTTTCAATTTGATATCATCTCTGCCTACCCCGGCTCTTGTATACTTATGAATACTCTTGTTTCCCAAAAATGTGCTATTTCTCACACACTTCTTTCCTCGCAAAAATCAATCACCCTCCTACCATTCTCAATTTCTCCGGCAACCCCAATAGCACCAGTTAATACCATCCCCTTTTCAATAACGTATCCAATCATTTAAGTCGCCCAACACAATCAATCTGAATCCCCTCCTCACTCCATCCAAAACATCATTCAGATCATGCCAGAAAGTCACACTCTCCTCAACATTACTTTCAGATTGACCATACGTTACAACCACACACATATCTTGACCTTTTCCAACTTAAATTTAACCACGAATTCAAGTACTCACACAACTAAAATCCACCATAGCTCTGTGCTACAGGTCACTCACCAGAATCGCAG
>JABUQX010031888.1:32500-35000 GCA_015478945.1 Trachelipus rathkii
TGTAAGAAGCAAGAAGTCCTTTATCAATATTGACTGAACTTTTTTCGAACATAGAACTTACTGTAGGTCTCCCTTCATACTTCCTCTTTATGTCTTTGAAGAAATCAATAGACTGAGTTGACTTATCTTGGTGAATTTTTGACAGATGTTCTTGTAATCGAGAAGGCTTCATAGCTTCGTTAGACAGAGTCTTCTCACATAAAAGGCACATTGGCAATTTTTCATTTGATGGAAATGGAATGAATCCATATTTCAAATATTCTGACGAATATTGCCTACACTTCTTTTTTGCTTGAGACATAGTGTAATAATCACACGTTCACACGAAAACCACATCCAACACACGGAAAAGGTTTCCTATTACTAACAAGTTTAAGGCATGATTTTAAAAAGAAGCCAAATTTGCGAAAAGTAATGCAGTCTGGCATCTCTGGCTTAAAGTTGTGAGGGGTATCTATTCTATATTTTTTCTGGACGCTTCTGGCAACTTCCACATTCCGAAATATATATATATATATATATATATATATATATATATATATATATATATATATATATATATATATATATATATATACATATATTATATTATTATATATATATATATATATATATATATATATATATATATATATTGATTTCATATTGTAAAAAAATAATCAACTCTTTGCTGTGTTGCCAATATGTACTTTAGTCATTTATGTATTTCACTCGGAAACGTTTTGTAATATATATATATATATATATATATATATATATATATATATATATATATATATAGGGATGTTTGTGTTACATATATATATATATATATATATATGCATCACTATATATATATATATATATATATGAACTAATTTTATTTTGTAATCTCCCCCCTTACCGCCCCCTCCTCAATACCGCCCCTTACCGCCCCCTCCTCAATAGCGCCCAACTTACCACCCCCGCCTCATTAGCGCTCCCTGGGATGTCAGCATCTTCAGGGGCGACTCTGCTGAGAACCACAAGCTCTACACCAGTGTTTCAACCTTTTAAGTCTCTGCGAATTTCTGAAAGCCAAAATGCCATTGTTAGTAACCCCGCGACCCAATAATACCTCTTCATATATATATATATATTTTTATTTACATTTATATATAGATATAGATATATATATATATATATATATATATATATATATATATATATATATATATATATATATATATATATATATATATATATATATATATATAATTCTTTATAAAAGATGCTTTTCGATGCATTAAGTATATAAATTTTATTTTATTAAGCATTAACTTTTTATAAATAACAACGGATTATAACATTTGATTATAAATATTTTATTTTTTGTGACCCACCGCGACCCACCGTATATTCGCTCGCGGCCCACTTATGGGTCGCGACCCCCCGGTTGAGAAACGCTGCTCTACACCTTTGTCTTATGCTTTTAACTTGTTCATTTTCTTTCTTCCTCAGTGTATTTCCTTATTCTGCAACTTATCAGTTCTTTCAAACTTTCAATGATACATCATCGGAGAGGAAACTATTGTGGCAATTTTATACTTTTAAATATTCAGTCTTACAGCAGCAATTCCTTAATTTTTGTTAAGATGATTTTTGTTTTTGTGAAACTGGTACGCGGACAAATCAGAACGTATAAGTAAGGTGGTTATCTCTGGCATAGAGTCCAAATTTTCATTTTCTTTTACTTCTACAAACATAAACAATGGTCGAACTCTCTTCTCTTGTTATTTGTCATTGAAATAATACTCTCAGAGAACAGCTAGGTTCGGCATAACATATATATATATATATATATATATATATATTATTATATATTATTATATTATATATATATATATATATATATATATATTATTATTATACATATATATATATATTATATATATATATATATATTATATATATATATATATATTATTATATTTTTATATATATTTATATATATATATTATATATATATATATATATATATATATATATATATATATATATATATATATATATATATATATATATATATATATATATATATATATATATATATATATATTATTAAAAATATAAAAACAAATACAAATATATATATATATACTACTCATCAAAATTAACGCACCACAAGGGTACGTGACGAAGGAAGGAACGTGGTTCTTTCTCCCAACCCCATGGAGAAACCCCACACCAACACAGGCGACAGCATCAGTGTAACTATGTAACCACCCCAGAGAATTCGTTGCAGTATTGGGGCCGTCACTGCGATAAATTTAGGAAAACATAACCACGTAACTAGACCTGGGAGAGGTGGGGGTAGGTTATGGCGGGGGTATAATCGAGCGAGTGATCATTCACGTACGAAGCGACTCTGATAAACATGGAGAGGATAGTGCTTCAACTGTCAAGAGATCAGTGCGTGCAGATAACAACACTCCACGCCGAAGGACACGGGTACCGGGCGCTTGATCGACTTTTCCGTAGT
>JABUQX010031888.1:45000-50000 GCA_015478945.1 Trachelipus rathkii
CCGCACGGAATCACACAGCACCCGTTGCGCCGGCCAACCCTAATGCATACCTACACCAACTCTCTAATACTTATGGAAAGTCTTGTGTTTGAAGAATGTATTTCTTATACACATATCTCTCTCCTTACAGATATCAATCACCCTCTTACCATTCTCATTTTCAAAAGGCACCTGTTATGCCATCCCTCTTTTGATCTCCTATCCAACCATTCAAGCCACTCAAAAAAATTCTGAAGCTCCCACTTACCCAGTCCAAAACATTATTCAGATCGTTCTAGAAAATTTCACTCTCGTCATCATTCCCCTCAGGAGGACCATATACTGCAGCCATACGTACTTTAACCTTCTCAAACTTAAATTTAATTGCTAGCATTCTAGTACTTATGGAAACAAAATCCGCAATAGATCTGTACCACAAAGCACTCATCAGAATTTCAACTCCTTTTCTCCTCCTCTCATTCCTCTCCTCCAGCGCACACACACATTTCACTCCAAACCCTCGTCCTCACCACTTCCTTTCATCTTTGTTCCAGTCACAGCAAGCAAATCAAATTTACCCTTTCTAAATACAATAAATACAGCAATCACCTCTCTCCTCTCCATTTATTCCTCTAACATTTCATGTACCCAGATGCTTCAAACTGTTTACGGGGATCACTGACTTTAACTCTCTCCGTAAAACGACAAATGTTTTTTTTTATTTTTTTTTTTATTTTGGGTCCAAAAACGTAGCTTTGGATTACAAGTCGTTGCTAGCTCTCTCTCTCTGAAAGCCAATCGTTTGTTAATTTATCTCAATATCGTCTCTCTCATTTTTTTTATTCCTTGCCTTTCATTGTCTAAGGATATTAATACTCTTTTCAGAGTGATTACGAGAGGATGATAAGTGTTTGCTGATTATCATGATGATAGCTTCATATGGTTGGAGTACAATGTTAGAATAGAATTGTCATGGGATATTAAGACATTTATTTTATCATTTGAGCGGCCCTACAAACAGAGAGAATCATTAGGTTCTTGCATCCTTATCAATAATTTGCAAAGTAATGTCGTGTATTACTGAAAGTTGTGGAACAATTATTCCAGCCTACATTTTTTTAAAATTCTTACTGAACCATGGTCGAAGGATTAAAATGTGTCGCAATTGACCTATATATTGAGATAACTTTTTGACTGTTGTTTGAGATGTTATAATATTTTTAAATTGATAAACTGACAGAGTTTGTGTTGTTCACTCAAGAAAGAAACTAGAGCTTACTTTATATTGTTACCAGAATCTCTCATGACAATGAACATCATCTGGAGATAGGTTCCATTTCGCCAACATTCCATTAAATACGTCACTTAGATATTCACCCGTGTGACGTTTAGTGAGTGGTTCAGCGCACAACACAAACTTTGACGTTTGAAATTATTGTCCAGGGCATGATTAATCAGAGAGAACAAAGAAACTGCTGATTGAGAATTTGAGCATTCGTAGGTGAAAAAAAAGCTAATTTGGATGATTGCTTGATAGAGGTTATTAATTCTTGTTTTTAACGCTGTCAAATCTCTTCAATATTTCCTTTGAAGCAGTGGGTAGAAAGGGACCGCTACTTTCATTAGCCGTGCAAATCCCCAAGAATTTCAATGTGAGAAAACAGAAGATCGCTCATTACTATTACATCTGAAAATTTGCAACCCATCCTTTGTGTTTCTTTTTACGTGTTAATCGTCCATATCTTTGCATTTTACATACAAGTTTCAAAAGTAATCTGCTTCATTCTTAAGGCTGGTACTGCAAATCCTTTACTCTTTTACTCGTTTTCCTTTCTACATCATCCTTGTGTTTGCTGCTTAGATAAGTTCTTAACACAGATGTCGGTTTTCCTTTCTAAGAATAATTACGATTGCAAAGTGTACGCTTTGCAATGTCAAGGGAAACAATACCAAAGTAATTTCAAACCACACTGGATGAGGAAGCTATCGCGCAATTGTGTCAGCAGTCGATCTTGAGAGTATATACTCACACGTACAAGTCTATCAATATTCCTAGACTTCGAGTGTGATTCAAATTACTGTCACGAGTCATGACCTTTAGACAGTATTAGTTAACTCAGTTTAATTAATTTATCACAAAAGTTGCTAAATTTTATAACAAGTTCCACCAGACCGTTTTCTATTCGCATTTGCAAGTGTCAGAATGCGAATGCAAATGCGAATAACTTATTTTTAACATTCGCGAACGCTAATGTTGAAAAACATGTGAATATTTGGTCCATATCTAATATATATATATATATATATATATATATATATATATATATTATATATATATAATATATAAAAATATTATATATAATTAATATATATATATATAATATAATATATATATATATATATATATATATATATATATATATATATATATATAATATATATATATATATATATAGGTATATATATATAATATATATATATTGTATATATATATATTATATATATATATATATTATAATATATATATATAATATATATATTATATATATAATATATATATATAAATATTATATATATATATATATATGCCTTTTGAAAATTTCCAACCAAAACAAATTAACCAACAACAGAAACACGACTGCAAGTTCGACCAGTTTGCAGCAATAAGACAACAAAATAATTTCCTCGCTAAAGGTTGAGACTTTTCCTATGGATGACGGAAAGAGATAAAGCAAGATACAATGAGATCCCAGAGGTGGAAAAGAATGACCATACAAAAGGGATATAAAGTTAAGATAAGTTTTAGTGTGTTGATATTATCTCTAAGACGATCAGGGACACGTGTAGGGAGCTATATTATCTGCTCATGGTTTTAATTGAAAGGGAAATGGTATGCAAATTGACCAGCTGCATCTCGAGAACTAGAGAAAAACTGTTTTTTTTTTGTTTTTTGTTTTGTCTTTTTTTTTTTGTGTGGTGTGTGTGGTGAGAAGTTAAGTGAACAAGATAATAAGGAAAAGTATTTAAGATCGCTTGCAAATAAATCAGTTGAAAGTGAGCAAGATGTAACTGAAGAAATCTGGAAGCGAATGAAGGAAGCGCTTGTTATTAGTGCAAGAGAAGTATGTGGATATACTATATACTAAAGTAGGACGTAAGAATGTTAACAGTGAGTGGTGGAGTAAAAAGGTGATGCAAGCGGTTAAAAGTTAAAAAAAGACGTGGTTGAATGTACTAAAAGCCAATAATAAGGTTTCAAAAGATAGGTGTTTGGAATTATAAAAGGAGGAAAAAAGGAAGATTAAATGTTGATTACGTAGGAGGAAAAATGAGGCAAATGAAAACCTTGGAAGGAGGATGAATGGGGACTTACAAGGGAATAGGAAGCTCTTCTGGAAGGAAGCGCGAAAGGTCAAGAATGAGAATAAAGGGAATCTGCATATCTGCATAGATTAATGAATAGGGATGGTGCTTTCGAAACTGATGAAGTGGATGTAAGGAGTGTCGAGGGAACACTTCGAAAATCTTGCATAATATTGGCAGTAATGGAGAGATGATAGTGAATGTGTGTGGGTTTGATGGTGCAAGAAGAAATAGGTATTTTGAAGATGAGGTAATTAGTACAGAGGAGGTAATGGGTAGAGTGGGGAAGTTAAAGAATGGTAAATCTGCAGGCATAGATGAAATTACTGGTGAAATGATCAAGAATGGAGGCGAGATGGTGAATAAATGGATTTACAAGTTGTGTAATAAAGCGTTTATGGAGGGTATAGTTCCGAGGGATTGGAGAAGAGCAGTAATAGTACCCTTTAAATGGGTAAGGGGGATAAAGGAGATAAGAGGGACTGTAGGAACTATAGGGGAATTAGTTTATTGAGTGTTGTAAGGGAGATATATGCTAGTATTTTGGTCGAAACGGTACGTCGAGTGACTGAGGGGTTGATTGGTAAAGAACAAGGTGCATTAGAAGTGACAGAGGATGTGTGGATCAAATTTTTACTTTAAAACAAATGATTGAGAAAATGAGAGAGAATAAGAATAAATTGTGTTTAGGTTTTATGAATTTGAAACAGGCGTGTATGATTGGATTAATATGGAAGCTCTGTGGCAGGTTTTAGTGATATATGATGTTGGTGGTGGCTTCTGAATGGAATCAAAAGTATGTATGGCGATAGTGAAGCGTGTGTTTAAGAATAAATGGAGTTGAAAGTGATTGGTTTAATATTAATAGCGGAATGAGGCAGTGATGTGTTATGTTTCCTTGGTTATTCAATTTGTATATGGATGGGGCTATAAAAGAATTAGAGGTGGGGTGGCAGGGGAAGGTGCTAGAATAGTGGAGGATGGAAGAGAGTGGAGGATTTTCTACCTATTATATGCGGATGATTTGGTTTTGTGTGGCGAATGCTGAAGAGAGTAGAGAGAATTGGAAGGGTGTGTAAAAAAAGGGGGGGGGGAGGTTGAATGTAATTGTAGATAAGAGTAACTTTCGTGCAGTGAGTGAAGTGAGTTGTGAAGTGATGTGAAGTAATGTTAGATGGTGAGCAACTGGAACAAGTGTCTGATTTAAATATTTTAAGGATATTGTCATGAACAAAGGAAACGATGGACTGCAGAATGTAAGTAGGAAAGTTGTGATGGTAGGGAGGGAGGTGGCTGAAGCAATTAAATCCTTGCTGGATGTGAAGGGGCTAAGTCTTGAGTGCGCTAGGGTTTTGCATAAAGGTATGTTGTTATCTTTTTTAATGAATAGTAGTGAAACTATGGTCTGGAAAAAGAAATATAGGTTTAAGGTACATTGTGTTCAGATGGATAATCTTAGGGGAGTGTTAGGTGCAGAGTTGTGGAGTCTGAGTCGGAGTCGGAGTCGGGGAGTGGTAGGTTTTGAAAGAGATGGACGTCGGAGTCCGGAGTCGAGTCGCAATTTTGAAAAGGGTGGACGGAGTCGGAGTCAGAGTCGGAGTCGGTAATTTTGAAGAGGGTGGAGTCGGAGTCGGAGTTGGCAATTTTCAAAAGGGTGG
>JABUQX010031888.1:55000-57439 GCA_015478945.1 Trachelipus rathkii
GTTAAAAAATATTGTTTTCCTAAATTTTATTATTTTTTTTAATTTTTATATTTTTAAATTTTTTACGTACAATTTTTTAAAATAAAATCGTTGATAATCGATAAAACAATTATAATATCGATAATTAATAAATATCGATGTATCGATAGGTTGAAACGCATTTCGACGTCATTCTTCATCCCTACACGAACGAAAAAAAGCCATAAAGTTACATTTTTCCTAGCGTTTTTTTCATATTTTTATTAAAAATATCCATATATAATATACGGTTAGGAACCGACCGGGGCCCCGGCCCCGGCCAAAAATCAGGAAAAACCGGGGTTTTCCGGGGTTAATTGTAAATTTACACTAAATAAAAAAGAGCTTAAATTAAACAAAATGAAAATATATTTTTAATTTTTATTACTCCTTTGTTATAAATTGATGCAAATATAAAAACATACTAAATATAATCAATTTTTTTTTGGTATTTTTTTTTTTTTTTTTTACAGTTTTCAAACCACCACTCCACCGGCCAGAGCCCTCTCACGGAGGGGGTGTTTGGCCACCTCAAAGCATTCATCAACTAACGCAAACTACGCAGAGGAGCACAGGACGCAGGCTTAAAAGTGAGAGAGATTAAATTCACAGGCAACACAGAAAGAATGGAAGAGAATCCTTAGAACAGAGGTGGCAAGGAAAGAAGGAGCCACGCAGCGAACTAGCCTGGAGTTACCAATATCAACACAAAACGTGCTCATGCGCCGACACAGCACCCCTTGTGCTACGAATGCGTCGTAAAGGTGGTGGTAAGCGAGTGATAAGTCCTCGAGCACTTGCCGCTGCGGTCCTATAGAAAAAGAGATTAAGGGCACCACTACATCTGGAAAGTACAGAAGTTTATAAAGCCTTTTGGCCTTTGACTCGACCTATCCAAAAAGCCGGGTGAAACCAGAGGCCCCCCAGATATGAGAGCAGTACTTCATACAAGGGCGGATAAGGCCCTGTATAGCTGGAGCAACTGAAGAAGACGGAAAAAAGTCTCGCAGTCTAAACAGAACTCCCAGTTCTTTGAGGCCGCCCTAGCAACCATTTGTGTGTGAGGTTTCCAAGACATTTTTTTTGTTTTTGTTAAGGCCAAGGATGTTTTATATTGTAACAGGGAGACGAGAGAACCGTCGAAAGAGATAAGGAAAGTTGGAAGGTGTTTTAGAGAAGGAGATTTGTAGAATTGAGTTTTTAAAGGGGAATTAAATTTTCACAACGGTTGAGGGCCGACCCCCCCGGAATCCTATCCAATCGCGAGAATAGAATCGAAAAGATTAAAGACGAGAGGCAATTCTAGAAGTAAAAGGGGAGCAGATTTGGGGGGGGAAAAAAAAAAAAGGAGTTGAAGAATGAAGGGTCGAGTCCTCGGCATACGAGTGGATAGAGTTAGATGTGCAGGGAAGAAGATCATTAATGAAAAGTAGGAATAAGTAGGAAGATAAACAAGAACCCTGAGGAAACTTACTATTGATAAAAAGGAAGAAAGAAGTCGCCCCCATCAACAAAACAGCCGAATATTGAGTCAATTTGACAGAAACTAGACATAAGTAAGGCAAAGAAGAAGGAGGAACCCAAAGGAGGGGACTTGAAAGAGCAGTGACGCTGCATACCCTGTCAATGCCTTGGATATGTCAAGCGTCACACGCAAGTCTCCCCGTAGTTCCTGAGGGCGAAAACCATAAGTCAGTTAGATAGGAAAGTATATCACCAGTACACCTCGAGCGCCGAAAGCCGGCACTAAGCGAAATCGAAAGAAGTGAAATGAGATTCCAGATGATCTACAGAAATGAGAGTTGAGAAGGGTTTCAAAGAATCTTAGATAGAATACAAGCGAGAGAGCTTAGGGCGATAGTTAGAAGGATCAGAGCGGCTTCCTTTTTTCGGAAATAGGTTGGCATGAGCGTGCTTCCACACTGAGGGAAAGTATTAGTATGAGACATAGCGAGGAATTATAGTGAACGAGGGGCGTGGTAAGCACGAAAGCAACACTCCCTCAAACTCGAGGAAGAATCATCCGGGCCACCCGCTCTCCTAAGCGTTTCATCAGATTTTCAGGAGCCATGCATCGATCAAATGTAATTTACTTATGATTTCAATTAAAATTGAAGGTCAAAATTATATTTTTTCAGAGTTTTTAACATAAAAATATTCGTAATTTGTTGATATATAAAACGAATTCGGAAAAGGAAATAATATAATTGTTAAATATTAATGTATTTATTATTTAAAGTAAATATCTTCAGAAAATCAAATATTTTCCAAATCTCTTTTCAAAATTAATTTTTTTTAATTGAATTAATATAATATATAGTATATATATATATATATATATATATATATATATATATATATATATATATATATAGATATATACTATTTATATATATATAATATATATATATTATATATATA
>JABUQX010031889.1:0-7500 GCA_015478945.1 Trachelipus rathkii
CCTATTTTTGTTATGCCTACACCAACACATGATTCAAAAGATATTTCTTAATTCCTATATTATATATCTTTTCTATCAACTAATACACATGAAACGGAATGACCGTATAACTTTTAGACAATACCTTTACGGTATATAAATATATATATATATATATTATATATATATATATATAATAATAATAATATATATATAATATATATAACGATAGGAATTACTTTATAAAAGGAATAAATAGTATATGTAACAATCTGAATCCTCTTGAAAGCGATTATTCGTAAGTATTTATATATCGGTAATATTATATATATTAACGGCCTTATATTCACTAATTCTAGTAATATACGCTCAATACTAATATTCCCATTATATATATATGATTATAATAATTAAATATATAAAGTAATAAATTACATATATATAAATCTAATATAAATTTTGTTATCCTAATAATATCCAATTATCATAAAAATGTTAACTAAATAAAATATATAAATTAAAATTGTATATAATAAAAAATAATAAAAGGATCTACGGCTAGTATCATTAATCATTACTATATATATATATATATATATATATATATATAATTAATTATCTTATAATTATTAATTTATATATATATATTTATATTATATATATATATAATTATATAATTATATAATTTAATTAAATTATATATTATAGTAAAATAAAAATAATCATGTACCTTATTAATTATATAACATATAATATTATATTAAATATATATAATATATAGTAATATTTATTATTTTCAATATTAATAATTTATATAATAACACTAGACATAACTTTATCGTATATATTAATAATTATTTGGAGTCTACTACAACAAAAAATACAAACATATTATAATAATATACTAACTAATAAGTAAGTTTTAATTAATTTATTATAATTATATAATTTATATTTTTAATTAATAATAACAATCACTTGAGCTATATATAAATACCATATATATAATTCACATTAATGTATTTCTAAGATACTAAAAGTAAAGTCACTGAAGTGACTTTGAAAGATTATCATTGAGGTAGAGCGAGACTTATATGAACTACTTAATTAACTTATATTCCTTAATATTAATACTAGATTATCTACATACAATATATTTTGAAATCATAATAATTAATGTTAGACATTATATATACCGTATAATATATGATTTACAATAATATTATAATACATTATCGCTCTATATTGAGATTTTTTTTGCTAGCTATTCTAAATATATAAGTATAATCTATAATATATATAATTATAATATTCATAATATATATATATATATATATACAAAATAAATTATATAACTAATTATTATATATTATATTATTATTATTAGTTATGTTATTATATTTTATATTATGTATTATTATTATTAATTGTGTACAGATTTTAGAAAATTGGATTATTTATTATTAATATTATTAACATATATAGGATATAGAGTGTTAATATTATAGTTATTATTTTATTTATGATACACTTTATTGATTAATATATTTTTATGGTTTCTCAAAATAAGTGTAAGCATCATTTCCTAAAGCAATTATTATAACCTAACAAACACATTAATTAATTATTTTATGATATATTATTATTTTTAGATATTATTTTACCTTATTTATTGTTAATATAATTATTCATTCTAATTATTATCAAATCATTTATTTTATTAATTAATAATCATATATATATATAATTAACATAACAATGAGGGAGTGCAGTGAGATGGAGGATGAGATGAAATGAATGAATTAATGAATTAATAAGTAAACAAGAGGAACAGCCTTCTTTAAAAACATTACTTTACCATGCTGTATATTCTAAATAAACGAACGTAGGCCTTCCAGTTTTTAAAATTAAGACTTTGTTCCTTAGAATAAGCTTTTGAGCTCAAAATTTACAAGACGAAAAAAGAAAAAAAATCTACTTACTTTGCCTTACGCACATATACTTCACTACCTTGTGAAACGTAACCGAGAGAGGTGCTTCAACGAAAACGTTTTTAGTTCACTGATTTTATTTTACCTATCATTCATATTGACTTATTAAAGTTATTTTACGTATGTAGGCTATACAGTATAATTTCTTTCTTTGAAACGAACTTGTTAATCTGTATAATATAAACTAAGGATTCTAATTGATCGTGTAATTTATGGATAAAGGGGGTAGAGACTATTATTGTAGACGTTCTGCATGTATATTTATTATATTAAGGCCATTGTAATGATATATATTGTTCATGGTTTCTTACGTGATCTCTATTTGGTGAAAGAAGAATCATCTTTAATGTCAAAATATGCGATTTATTGATGTCAATTATATGAGATTAGAACAAATTGATTATTGTACATTCATGTACTATATATTGTATATATTATTATTAATTCATAATATATTATTAATCAATTAAAAAATTGATTTAATTTTAAATCATTGAGTAATATATTATTCATAAATCTAATATTACTTATATATGTAAAATTATTTGCAATTCTTTGATTTAGTTATAAATATATTTATTAGATATTATATTATATTTCTCACTAATCTTTATATAAATTATATTATTAGTGAGGATAGTTTAAGTATTATTATTTTCGAGATTTAATTACATTGTTTATAGGTATTATTTAGTTTATAAGCTTGATTTGCTATACTAAGGTATAGCGAAAGTGGATTTTCACAACTCATAGATTGAATATTTTTTAAAAATAGACGAATTTCTAAAAATCGGAATTTTTAGAATTATACAGATAAGCTGATAGGAAATTATCAAATAACACATCGAAGATCGAGGCGTGTGGTGAGGTAAAAAGGAAGTGTACAGCTTCTCAAAAGTTGTGTAAAAATACTCTGCCTATAAGCACCTTTTCATTTTTTGAACTCCACACGCATACGGTAGGTCTCATTTCAATGCCCTCTAGTTCAGGTTAATTAGTTCTTGTTAGGTCATATTTTTAAATTCTATGTAGAGTTTAATAAATCTTCACATATGAAGACTGAACTAGAGGATACTAAAACAAGCGACGAGGCCACTAATTTTTTTTATAAGCAAATCATATGGGAAAATTTAAACTTTGCGAGGCTCCTAACTTTTTTCCTAAGAGACTGAAATCATTTTTTTTTTTTTTTTTTTAAGCTTTATTAATTTTTTTAGAGTAATCCTGTGAATTAAAATATATATATATATATAATATATATATAAATATATAGATATAATATACAGCTATATATATATATAAACTATCATATATATATATTATATATATATATATATTACCCCACATCTACATATTAACCCATATTTTATTTATATTCCTATTGGTCAAGTACTATATTTATATATATTAGAAAGTAATAGATACTATAATATATAACACAATACTAATACATTAAAGCTATCATTAAACTACTACACCGACAGACGAAAGCTTGCCGCTTGAGTGCTGCCAACATCCTATATATATATTATATATAATGGGATTTTAGCAATTTGAGATGCTGTACTTTTTTCGCTTTAAGAGAAGCAGTGATATTATCATTATTCATATATATTCTTTTCATATATTATTTTTTTAGTGTTTTTTTAATATCCTGTTATTTTTATATAAATCCAGTATGTTCACACCTCTGCACTATTATTATTAATTATTATTATTAATTATTATTATTAATTATATTATTAATCATTATCATTATCATTTTATCATTTATTATTATTAATTATGCATTATCATTATCATTATCATTATTTATTATCATTTCATAATTCATTAATATTAATCATTATCATTATTCATTATCATTAATCATTATCATTATCAATTATAACAATTATCATTATCATTATCCATTATCATTATTACATACCATATATATATATCATTAATTATTATTATTCATATATCATTCATCTATATTATTTTATTATTATTTAATATATTAATATATTAATTAAGATGCTTTGACAAAGAAGAAGAAGAAGGGATAACTCTCAACACCTCGATATTTTCTTATAAATTTCAGTGTATTGTGTTCAAAATTGAAAATAAATATTATGAGATGAAATGAAAAAAAAAACAAACGTGGCGTAGCTCGCGTCTTTTCGATTGAAAAAAGTTACACGAGCCTCTCAAAGAGTGTGATCAAGTATAAAACATCCCATACGACTTTCAATTTTTTTGATCCATCCAGGTTGGTCCTCATTTCAGGCCTCTATTTCGGTTATGAATAAGTTTTGGCTCCTCAGTGTTATTAGAGTTAACTATAAATAAGCACACGGAAGAACAAATCTATGTTGCATTACTATACAAGTACTTATGCCGAGTATGGAGAGCTAACTTAGGAGATGGCCTCTAAAGGCAGTGATGACACAGAAATACTTAGGAGACCCTATATTTGGGTACACAATAATTTCAACCACGAGCGATATTTAAGGCCTTCTTACTCCAGCCAATCATGATTATGAAAGCTTAAGTAAAACTCTTTACATTTTCTCAGTTAATCTATCTCTATTTTGATAGTGAAAATAACCAAATCGCATGACTGTTTTTGACCTTACTAAAAGCGTGCTTTATTTGGTGTGTCTTTGTCCTGTGTCTGTAGTCATTGGTTTTCGGGTTTTTCATTTTCGACCAGACAATTTTATTATGAAAAGATCAATTTTTTCAAGTGATACGAAGCCATTCATGACGAGAGGTTTAGTGTATATTTGCAGAAAAGTAGATACTTCAAACTTGAAATATACATAGACGGCGGCTACGAATTAGGCACAAAATATTGTGTTAGAAGGTAGTTTTATTATGCCATTTTTTGGGAAAAACAATTGTGCTTGCGAGTCACATTATCATAAAAATACTGCTTTTTTTTTTTTCAATTGCTTAGCATAAATTTTTTAAAAAATCATAAAAATTAACATCCTTGCAATTTGTGACTAATAGACCTGCATATCGTAATATGTTAATTTCAAAAGTTGAAGTCCATATATCAGCTAAAAAAATTGTAGAGAGGTTAGAGGCACAAAAAAATGTCAAAAATTAGGTTCGGAAGAAATGAAGGGAACTGGCTTGCCAACATAGACAGAAAAATATCATCCCGAAAAATGACAAACATTAAATTTCCCAATGGTTTCCAACAGATTACAGAAATTTTTTTCACTAACCAAAATTGTCTGACATTAAGATTTATGTCAATTGTTATGATGACGTATAATAATAAATTTAATTATAATTTGATGTGAGCTTCCAGTAGTAGAAAATTCACAATTGTATTAAAAAATAAGATTGTAAACATACAAAGTTTATTTTGGAATATTGATCAAAGAAAAAGTCAATAGGAGGCTACGATCCTTCCAGAAAAAAAAAATCATTGCTTTCATCGGTTCTGTTAAAACCATTACTTAATTTATAAGGACTAGCACTCATTTTGGGTAAAGATCGGTAGCTCCAAGCGTGCTCTCTGTGGTACCACCTACACTCCAATCACTTCTATTTTATGGGATTCCTTAATATCATCTTTTTTTTCATTCGTATTTAATCTTCTTTATTTTACAGCCTGTGTATATGATTTCCCCCGCTTGAGGGGCTTTTTTATTTATTCTTCATTATTATTGAAGCGTTTTTTTTTTTTAGAGTGGGTATCTTGGTGATTTTTATTGACATTCCTTTGAGAAAATGTTTGTAAAGGCTAATTATTATTAAATTATTATTATTATTATTATTAATTATTATTGTTATTATTATTATTATTATTAATCTATTAATTATTATTATTCATTTGATTATTTTCTTTAATTATTTATCAGGTCAAGTGTATGTATGTCATATTGTTTTCAACTATAGTTAAAGATCTTTTAAGATATATATATATATTATATATACTACTTGTCAAAATAAATAACTTAAATAATATATAGCATATATTATTATATAAAATATATTATTTAAAATTAATATAATATATATATATATATATCAATAATATATATATACCTACTACTAAAATATTATAAGAACAATCGTTCATAAAAAGCAAACCAACTTAGGGTAAAATCACATCTCGCACGCGAACGGGAAGACTAACCCACCTCAGAACACACAACACCAAACAAAACAGACGATCAGCATCAGGTAACTAGTATACATCTATTAAAGTTGGGGGCTTTTGTGAATAGTAAAAGCGGGGCGCAGAGAATATCGCTGCACTTGATGATAAGGCACGCGGTTTAGGATAGCCTAGACACACGTAACTAGACCTGGGAGAGGTGGGGGTAGGTTATGTCGGAAAGGATCATAATCGAGCGAGGGAATTATCACGTAGATAGCGCTCCGATATAACATGGAGAGGAGAGTGCCTCAACCTGTCAATGAGATCAGTGCCTGCCAGATAAAAGCACCCCAAGCCGAAGGACACGGTACCGGGCACTTGGTCGACGGTTTCGGTGTACGCGCAGCGCACACAAGATTGCACGGGTGGTCCAACGGTACCAGAGAAAACCCTGACACATGATCGCCCGGACGAGTGACAAAGTAGGCCCAGGCCACGACACCCGTAAGGAAGACCGATTTATACATCTGCATGCATTACGAGAGCGCAACACACAACAGAACAACATCTGTAGATACAGCTGGCGGCAAAGGTACACAGGGCACCAACAGGGGTGAATGACAATACAGTGCGTTGACACCTTGGGGGACATAATTACCAGCCCCGGAGGCCTGCTAGGTCCACCGCACATCAACTGCTCATCGTCAGGTGCGACTGGCAATTTGCCCGAGACACACCGTTGGACGCGGTCGAGATTGGGGCAAAGTGCTCTTTACGGACGAATCGAGACGTGTCACTGTACGCCGTGCCAGAGTAGACCGACGACCGACGGAGAGGTTCGCGCAATGCAAATTGCTGCAGGTGAGGCCGTTTGGAGGTGGGTCGTTATGGTCTGGGGAGGCATCACCCTTCGAGGAGGCACTCTACAGCCGTAAGGTAATAGGATCCAGACATCCTCGATACCATAATGTCGTGGCATCATGCCCTACAGCGGTGACTCGGTTCACAATAGACTCATGTCACCACAATCATACTCAGTGAGAGCCAATGCATGTAACGGTGAGGCAGTTCATATTAGGAAACGCAGCCAGAAGGGGTCATAAAGGATAATTGAGACAGAACCCAAGGCCCACCCGCGACGTCGCTAGTACGTACCAACATATGTGTTGTTATGTTGAAGGGGGCCGAACCTCCGAACCCTACCCAAGCGAAACCTTTAGCTTCAAGCTGGCCTCAACTGCGATACAGCCTACACGGAATAAATGGAGAAGGAATCCAAACCCCTTGTTAATGAGTCATCTCCCGTCCAACGTCCAATAAAGTGTCCTTCGCGTCCTTCAACCTTTGTATAACCCTTATCCTACATTCGCTTGCACTAGAACCCCCAGCTTAAAGTGGTGCGTTAATTTTGACGAGGAGTATATA